>CABHPP010106003.1:0-28957 GCA_902168425.1 Peromyscus attwateri | reverse complement strand
ATGAGCTGGGCATCTGAAAACGTCTGTGACTCTAGCTCCAAGGGATCTGACACCATTATGAACACACATACCTGTATACTCAAGTAGAGTGCACGTACACACACAAATCAACTTAAAAAAAAAAGAAAAGGCATGTTTTAACAGATTAGGTTTACTAAAAAGGTTTGCTACTAAACAAAACTGTCAGTTCAGGAAAAGGGCAATTTTTAGGCTCGAAACTAAACTGAATCATAATTACTTATGTGGCTAGTTTCAACTGTCAAGTCTACCAAGTATTTATGCCATATCTTCTCATTCTAGAATAGATGTTCTTCACAGAACAAAGTAAGGATGAGCCACATAAGGACTACCAACACATAAAATCATATAGCTGCTGAAATATATGGTCTCAACAGAATCATTTTAAAGTCTTTGCCAACTACCTTTTTTTAGAAGCAGGCCCTGATCTGTAACCCAAAGTAGCCTCTAACTCATGATCCTCCTGTGTCTACCTCCAGACTGCTGAGATTATATGTATTATCACTACAACCAACTTCCTTTGGTTTTTAATTCTTAGACACATGCATCTCATTCTCTTACATTATATGAGAAGCAGAGGAAGAGGGAGGAGATGAAATGTAGCAAACCACAGGTCTGTGCTGTGGGATGTCTTTCTGTATCCTGTGAATATGTGCTGCTATGATTGGTTAATAAAGAAGCTGCTCTGGCCTATGGTGAGTTAGGTTATAGCCAGGCAGGAAATACAAGCAGACAGACAGGAAGAAAAAAGGAGAAGGGAAGAAATGCCAGCCTGCCGCCCAAGGAACAACATGTCAGCAGACCGGTAAGCCTCGGAACACGTGGCAAAACATGGATTAATAGAAATGGGTTAATTTAAGATATAAGAGCTAGCTAGCAAGAGGTCTGCCATAGACCATACAGTTCGTAATTGATATAAGCTTCTATGTGTTTACTTGGGTCCAAGCGGCTGTGGGACTGTGGGTGAGAGAGATCTGTCTGGACTAGAGCCAGGCAGGACTGGAGAAACCTTCAGATTACAGGTTTGTATTCAAGCCCTATTAAATCCACAAGGGAGGGACAGAGTCCATCTTGGCTCAGTAAATGCCAGTGTCAGCTGAGGCACTGAAAGAAAACTGCAGGCTATAGAGTTGAGTCATGCAAATAGTCTACACAAGTATATTATCACATCCAAACACAAGTAAAACAACACTGCTGAACACTGGGGAAAGCCAGAAAGGGCTGTGCAACAGTGCAATAAGCAAGTGTCTTCCAGCAGGATGTGATGGCGCACACCTTTAATATCAAGCAGCGGCAGAGCGAGCTCTGTGGGGTCCAGGCCAGCCAGAGACACATGGGGAGACCTGTCTCAACAAAACCAAGTATCTACTCAAGTGCTTACTTTGTAATGTTCAAAAGTATACAATGGGATACAGGTGAGATTAGAGGTGAACTAAAATAGAAGATGAGATGGCGATCAGATCTGCAAGAAGGGGGAAAAGCTCACGTAAGCACGTATTCAACTACAAGTCAATAGAAGTATCTCAAGTCAACTGATTTGATATTTCAGTTTCTGAAAATTAAGCTGACAGAGATACAGGCCCAGCCTAGAGCTGAGGTTATTAAATACTGTATGTCAAACCTGAGTGAGATCACTCCACTATACTCAGAGTACAGTATAAAAAAGCAGACAGACATCTTATATGACTACATATTTAAGAGAAAGAGCAGCCAATGAAACGAGGCCCAGGAGTTTAGGGGGTGGCCAAGGGAGTCCAGGAAGACTCTCCAAGAGCAGAAGTAATTAGCACCTTAACCACAAAATGAAGATGAAGTCTGAGAAGTACACAGAAGAAAGGTTATAGGACATGGCCAAGTAGGTGATGAGAGCCACCACACGCGGAGTGACAGACGGCAACAACAGGGTTTCTTCTTCTTAAGTACATGGTGACAGTGAAAGGTTAGACTACAAGACACAGTGACATGTAAAAGGAAAGGGAGCCTGGGGTCATTCAAGACCAACCAGAACATACAGTGAAGATAATGGTCCTGGTATTTTCTACAAGTTAACATCTTCACATCAGCGTTTGCCTTGTCTGCTTCCGGTCCCAAGGCTGGGAGAGAAGAGGCAGTCTCCAACAGAAAACCTTCCAGATTCTACTCAATAACTTCCCTTCTTTTTCTCTGTATACACAGAGGTTCGTGAACATACATGGCTCTGTGCACACACAAGTGCATATGCACACACACAGTTTCAACTTATGTACCAAGTTTCCTCTATGAAACAATGTAGAACAAAGATCCCTGAACTAGAAATCATAGCATAATGACTCATTTGTCATTTTTCTCACTGCTAATAAAAAATCAACTTTTCCAAGAAGATATCAAATTATGGCATTTAATATAGAAAAGCAATTCAGTGAGAAGGCAATCATAGAATCCATAAATTTTTGAATTCGAGAGTTTAGCGGGTAGAATTGGAGCAAGCTAGATAGACCCATTAGACTGTGGATATATTATAAATGAGTTCTTAGAGGACAAAGTCAGATTTCCACCTCTATGCGCTTGGTTCTCAATTTTGAAGTAGGTGGAGTTAGGATGTCACTGGACTCAAAAGGAAAGACAATGAAATCTAAGCATAGAAGATTGAAATAAACTGATTGAAAGCTCAGCATAGAAAAGCCCCTTTAGAACCAAAGACCACCAATTCTCAGTCCAATGAGCCTGTACAACAACAGGCTTCTTTGTGCTCTGTGTGAGCACAAGGACAACAGTTCTAAAAGTTCTTTATTCTTTCTTTTCCCAAATTACATTTCTAAATATGGGCACAGCTAAGCTACGATCTAAAAAAAAGTAGTGGCTATTAACTACACTACCCTTTAGGTTACTATGCCTTCAATAGGGCATGACTATATCTCTACCCCACCGTAGGAGTCTTAGGACAATGTTATTAGTCAAGTTTTCTCTGTGAACTAAGACTGATGCTCTCTATGACAGATGGAAGTTTATGAACCAGCCTTTGAGTCTGCCTTTTAGTCACTAATAATGTAAAAACTTTAAAGGTGACACTGAAATAGCCAAAACAAATAACACACTTGTAATTACTCTCAGAAATTTCTCTCTGTTATTCCATATAGATAACTACTTAAAAGGTAGAGAGCAGATGGGCAGCAGGATGAGAAACAATCGCTTATCATCTAATACATTTCTACAGAGTCAAACCAACTTGTTTTGATGTACCTTGGATACGCATCATCTACAGCATTTCCTGTATCTTTATTTACATACAAATTTAAAAGGATACCTTATTTGGGGCCTTTTAAATCTCAAGACAGTCAACAAAACATTATTCATATTTTGTTGAAAAATCTACAATTATTTTGGAACTTATTAATACTGTAAGATATTTTATATAATGATCTAAGTTCTTAATCAAATTTTAAAATACAAAACTGTCATGCACTAATCTTAATTTTCACAGTGAAACAATTCAATTCATTTAGGCAAACAGTAATACTGATAACTGATTGAAACAACTCCTCAGAATTCACACACACCAACTGTCTACTACATCAGGCTTGGACTAATGTCTTCAGTTAATATATAAAGCTTCACTACAAGGCATTGTTTCAGTCATTAAAACCATTACTAAAATAGCTAAAACATATCATTTACTCATGGCCCATTTCTAAATTCATGTTACACTCTATGGAAAACCTGAGGACAAAGGGCTAATTTAATATGAGAAGCATTTCAGGTAATAAAGCAAACACTTCTTTACCTAATTTTTTTCAGCTTAGAATCATACACATGCACTTTAAAAATTACTCTGCGTTTCATAAAACCGATGGATTCAAAGAGCAACAACTGGGAATGACGAACACACAGGGCATAACTCACCTAAATAGGGAATGCAAGGTGTCATCTTTAAGCTACTTATATAGTCTCTGAGTCTTTTGTAGTTATCTTCTTTACTCATTACATATTCTAATTTTTCAAAGGTAGTTTTGTCTTTTCGACTTAATAACTAAAAAACAAACAGAAAAGCCTAAGTTATTTACAAGTTCCATCTTACTTTAGCAAAGAACTGAATGGGAGCTGTATTTACCACAAATCTGGACTTTAATTTCAAAGTTATACTTTCCTTAATTTCATTATGGTAGGATACAAATAAAACAAAACCAGACACATGCATTAATAACTCAAAGTATTTATAAAACCACCTTTATATGCACATAAATGAACCTACTAAGTGGTAAACTATAATACATAATCTTTACTACTTTATGTAATTAAGCCATTTTTATTGTTTTTTTCTAACTTAAAATAATGACATGTATACATTCAGCTCAAATGCCCAAGACTGCCTCCTCAAAAATCATTCCTTCATAATCTCTAAGAAACACTCAATTTTAAGTGATGTAAGTAACAACTTTTCTGACAAGCCCAGTTGTGGCTGGTCTTGACAATAGCTGGGAAGCCTCCCACTGCCCGTATTTTTTACTTCTGATAACAAATTTTCTTCTTGAACAGCACTTTATCGTACAGACCATTACCAAAAGACTGTTTCAAGTGGCCTGAAGAGACAGTTTTAGTACATGCCCTTTGAGATTACTACAGATAATCAAGGACGGTAAAAGACAAGTGAGGTTAGTACCCACCATACTAACTGAAAGCTCCTGGATGTTTGTGCTGTTCTGTTAGCATTCTAAAGACTGTGGATTCAAACCTCTGAGGTTACGATTTCCTCACAACACAGCAAGACTTGACTTTATTACATGTTAAAATACTGGCTCTTTGCACAGCATGCAAACATTTCACTTACAAAATTGTCATCTAATTCTGCTCTAAGGTAAATAAGAAAGTTTGTGTATTTTATTAGAGATGACAGAGAATGAGGTCAGTCACAGGGTTAGCAAGTAGAAGAGTGTACTAATGCCCTCAGCCACCCACTTACACAGATGTGTGCTTCCATTTCTCAGGGTCTCAAAGACTGGTTCTGATAACGGAACATTCTGACACCTAATCCACTAGTGTTTCCTGGCCTGTAGGCAAGTGTGTGGTACATTTTCTTGATTAATGGTTGATGTGGGTGGACCTGGCTCACAGTGGGTACGGTGGGATGCGGCAGGCAGTCCTCAGTTGTTAGGAAAATAAACCAGGCAAGACAGTGTTCGTCCATGGCCTCTGCTTCAGTGCCTGCCTCCACCAGGTTCCCGCCTTGGCTTCCTGCTCTGACTTCTCTGCTGTAAGATGAAATAAACCCTTTCCTCCCCAAGTTACTCTGGTCATGGTGTTTTATCACAATAACAGAAACTCTAAGATACCAATTTATAATACTTTCCCTGTCCTATGTCAGGGATCCAAAGCAAAGATCTATTTCTGAGTTCTATTCACTTTGATATACACCACAGTTTGATATATCCACACACATACATATATATCTGCTATTACCTTGCCAAAATTATACAATAATCTTAGGCGAAGGCAAAGGCTAGTGTCTTCAAACCCCACTTTCTCCACAGGCACAGTCTGCCTTCTTAAACCTAGCATTTTCTTAGAAATTTTATAGCTGATCTTTACCCCCATAGTATTGGCACATAAATAAATGCTAAGATAAAATTATCTGTATTTAAGGTATACACACACACACACACACACACACACACACACACACACACACGTATTGTATAATCCTAAGCTAATAACATTTTAGATGGGTTGTCTCAGCAAATTCCAAGTATAAAATTATTACCTATAGTTACTATGCTTGTACCTTAGATCTCAAAATTTATTCTATAAAACTAGACTTTGTATGTACCCACTGAACTACAGATATCTTCCAGTTACCCTCACCTTGAAAAATGTTCATTCTACTCTCTACGTCTACAAATTCAACTTTGGATGCGACACATCTGATCCAATATCTCTGTCTCTGGCTTAGAGTCCTCAGGTTCATCTATGTGGGTGAGAACAGTCTGCACCCAGGGGATGGTGAGTGAGTGCTAACATGGGAAGCACAGGTAGCTCTCGAACCTTCTCACGTCAGTTCCTTTGGAAACGGACTCAGATGCCCTGCTGGACCACACACACTAGAGCTTTACATTTCTATTCTATTTCTGTCATGGCTGCACCACTTCCCCACCACTGTAAGCAAATTCCTTTTCCTGTCCACCACACCCTCACCGACATTTTTGACTTATCTTTTGGGTAGCGACCAGCCTAGCAGGATTTACACTGCCCTGATCATTATGGGGGTTAAATATTTCCCACATACCTATTGGCTATTTGCATGCATTCTTTTGAAAAATGTCTGTACAGGTTATTTTGATCATGTTTAAGTGAATTATTTTCTTGCTACTGCACTGACTGAATGTCTTATGTGTTTGGGCATTAGCCTCTTCACAGATGTAGTCTGCAGATACTTTCTCATCCCACAGACCGTCCCTCACTCTGCTGACTGTCTTCTATGAATTCTGATTTGACAGACTGCTTTCGTTTGTCTATTTTCATTTTTGTTGTCTACACTTTGGGAGTCACATTCAAATGTAACTGTGCAGACCTGTCAAGAAGCTTTCCTCCTATGTTTTCTTGTAGTAGTTTACAGTTTCAGATCTTACAATTAATCCTTTAAGAGTCCACTTTTGTCACGTGGTTCTAAGGGTCCAATTTCATTCTTTTACACTTTCCTCAACCATTTATTTGAAAATACTATCCTTTCTTAACGTGTGCTGAGGCACTTTGTCAACATGACTGTAAATGTGGGTATGTATTTATTTCTGCGATCTCTATTTGTTCTGTCCATCTATGTGTGTGTATATGAATGTTCAAGTGTATGTATGTGAACGTATATTGAGGCCTGAGGTGATGTCAGATGTCATCTTCAATTGCAAATGGCATTATAAAATAAGAAGGTCTCTCACTTAAATGCAGAGCTTGCCCTGGCCAGTCTTTTTGCTCCAGGGATCCCCTGTCTCAGCCTCTCATGTGCTGGGAATATAGATTGATAACTGTCTACCTAACATTTACATGGTTATGGGGATCTAAATTCTGGCCCTGCTTAACCATCTTTGCAGCCCAATGGTGTTTAAGTAACATTAAAAACTGTTCCACATACAGATTTTTTGTAAATTCCTATTTCCAGCTGGCTTAGTGAACCTATTTTAAACAGTATTAATGCACATATACCAAGCCAGGTGTGGTGGTCCATGTCTGTGATCCCAGTACTTGGGAGGAAGGGGCTGGAGGATCTCTGAGTTCAAGGCCAGCCTGGTCTACTGTGTGAGCTCCAGGACAACCAGGACCACACAGAGAGGCCCTGTCTCAAAACAACACAAAACACAAATATGTATACCCTAAAATTAAATATCTGAACTATTTTGTAGGCTCTGGCATTAATTACATTCATGGTGTTTGCAGTCATCACCAACCACCACCTATAGCCAGAAGCCTTTTCACCTTCTGAGACTGAACTCCTACATTAATCAGTTTTCATCGTTGTGATAAAACACTCAAGGTAAGAGACTTCAATGTAGGAAATCTGGGGTCTGGAGAGATGGCTCAGCAGTTAAGAGCACTGACTGCTCTTGAAAGAAACCCAGGTTCAATTACCAGCATCCACATGGTGGCTCACAACCATCAGTAACTCCAGTTCCAAGGCATTCAAGCCCTTTTTCTGGCCTCTGCGGGTACCAGACATACATGTGGTACACAGACATACAGGCATGCAAAATACCCATAGATTTAAATATATATAAGGGGGAGACTTTTATTTTGGCTTATAGTTTCAGTCCATGATCAACTAGCTCCATCTCCTACATCGTGGTAGGGAACACACAGTGGAGCAGAGTCTATTTACCTCATGGCGTCCAGGAAGCAAAGAAAGGATAACAGGAGCTAGGCTATCCTACCATCACCTGCAAAAGCAGGTCCTCAACCACTATGACCTACTCCCTAAAAGTCCCACCACCACACGCTGGTGAACACTCAACACATGGAGTTTGAGAGACACTTAGGATCTGAACTGAAACATTTTGCCCAAAGGTTTATGTCTACTCTACAATAATAAAGAAATAGGTCAACAATGAGGATAAACTCTCTGAAACTCAAGGTGAATTCTTAACTGTAAGTGCCTTTAAAAATGATGATGATGATGATGGTGATGGTGATGGTGATGGTGATAATGGTCATAAAGCAATAGATTTCCAAAATACACTAGCACAGAGTAAACATTTCCAATCCAGAAACAAACGGGAAGACAGTGAGGAAGAAATGGACCAAGTGAGATAAATTTAGCAGGGCAAAGGTTCATTCCTACAGTAATATGTCACTATCCAGGGAAACGAAAGTACGATGTGAGTTTCTGAGAGCTTGGGCAGGCTGACCCGTGTGGCCTTGCTCATGGCAGTCCACAGGGCTACTCTCCTGAGCCACCTCAGCTAAACCATTGCCAGGCCTGTGCTTCCCATTCCTAACATTCTGATTCCCGGGGTCCCTGCTGTCGCTTCACCTTTGTTCTTACAACTCCATGAATTTCAATTTTAGGGTATGTATGCAGGGGTTCTGATCTTATTTGAATAGACTATACAAACACCAAAGACTTGCTTGAGATACTGGTGGAGGCTTCCGTGGCCCTACAACTCTTGCATTCTGCACAGTGTAATGAGGACAACACCAAAGTCTCCCCAGTATGAGCCATACCAGAACTCATGACCCCTGGCTGCAGCAGCCTTTGACTGCCTACATGGTTGAACATGGAAAATTGTCCTTTTGGAGCGATGCTCTAAGAGACACATAGGAGCACATCCCCCAGAGTTCTCTTTTTAAACAAAAGTCTGAGCTTATGATGAGGTCTCAATTCCCGAGACACTCTCAAGGGCCCCTTTACTACAGGTGCACTGTACTTGGTTTGCTTTTAGTGCTAAGGTTTTTAAAAAGTAATCTCACACCCTCCTTGATCTCAACTTTAACAAAAGTGCAAGTTTTAAGAAACTTTCTGTTCTGCCTTTGTTCCTGAGTACCTATGCCACTGCCTAAAAATGGTGCTACCCAGATATTTCCTCTGCCAGATTAATTAGTCCATCTCCAGCAAACTCAGCTCTTACAAGTCTCAAGGCATGGGCAATACAGCCAGGTCTTACCAGAATGTGAAGTGAACAGGCTCTAACCCCATGAGTATCATCGTCATGTCCAAACGTGCGTCTCTACCCTGGTCTTCTAAGCTGCAACCAGAACTGCCTCACTCAGCTCCGCTCACAGGTTTCTAAACAGGTTTACAATGCACCTCCATTTTCCCAAACTCCTCCACAAACTAATTCCACAGGCTTTCTGAACCACATCAGCAGGTACAGTTACAGCAACAATCTTGATTCTTGGGACCACCCTTAGGTACAGTTTTCTATCACTGTGACAAAGACCTGGGATAAATCTATTTGCAAGGAAGAAAAGACTTATCTGTGGTCCTGTTGCTTTGGTCTGTGATGAGGAAGAACATCTTGCAGAGAACATGTGGCAAAGCCAAGCTGCTTACCTCATGGTAGTCTAGAGATACGTGTGACCATGAGAGACTACTGCAGTGATGTAACTTCCTGCCACTAGAAGGTGTCACTACTTCCTAAAAGACCTCTACCACATGATCCTTCAGGAGACACAAAATCTAAAACACTTTAGGTTAAGTCTGAAATGTCCCCTTCATGGGCTAATTTGTTTGAACATCTGGTCTCCAGCAACTGGTACTACTTGGGGAGGTTGTGGAACCTTTGGGACATATGTCTTGGCCAGAAGTAAGTTGCTGGGAGCAAGTCTTAAAGGTCAGACCTGCTTTTGGTATTGACTTAGGCTCCATAGGAGTTCCAGCTGTATACTACTGCAGTCAGGGAACTGTTCTGTATGGTGGACACACCCCATCTGTGATTGTGAGCCAAATTCTCTCTTAAGCTATTTCAAAATCAGATGTTGTCACAGCAACAGGAAAAGGTAACTTATTACATGTAACAACTCTATACACTATCCAATAACCCCTCATTTTCATCTCTCTCAGTTTCTGGCCACCACTGTTCTACCATCTCTATGAATCTGACCACTCTAGGAAGCTCAAATAAATGGATCCTATTTGTCCTTTTATGTCTCTTCACTTCACACAGTGCAGCTGTAAGGCTCATCTGTGGTATAACATGTTGCAGAGTGTCCTCTGTGGGGCTGAATAATAATGCACTCTTATGTATATAGTACATCACACTTATCCGCCATTCATCTCTGTACAGACGCCTGGGTTGTTTCTACTTTTTGGCTGCGATAAACATTTATGCAAAAATATGTTTATAACTCAGCTTTCAGTTCTTTTGGGCATATGTCCAGAAGAGGAATTACTGGATTGCATGGCAATTCTGTTTAATTTTTAGAGGCATTTTCATTGTTTTTAATAACTTCTTTCTTTTTAAATAATTTAAAGCTTCCTTTATAGACAAGCAAATTAATCTAAATAATTATCCTCCCCCATTTCTTATAGAAAAAAAATACCCTTTTCTTATTTTATTATGGCAGCTAAGTGCCCTGTGTTGAACAGTAACGGTGAAAATGGCATCCTTTTCTTTAATATTGAGAGAATGTTCCTAATATTTTACCTATTGTAGGATATTAAAAGCTTTGTAACATGTCCCTTTTATCAATTAAAAACCTAAAACAAACAAAACTCTCAAGATTTTAGTCACTAAAACGTAATACAAGTGGGTATGAAACATCTGTGATCTTACATTATCCCTTTAAGTTCAGATGCAATAGCCTACTCTACCCAAACCTTCCCATCTATACCTAGTGTGACTCAGGGTCGTTCACAAAACCTCCATCCTTAGCTTTCCCCATCTACCTCAGCAAATATCTTTTCCTTTCTTATAAACCTTTCAATTTAAGCCTGGGAGGGGCTTAGATATAATTCTTGTTCCTCAAGCTTCACAATCTCTCCAAGCTTATCACTCCATTTTCCTCCTCCAAGTCCTCAGTATATATGATGTTCTAGCACTGATTCATACCGTCCAGCAGACTTTGTGTGATGATGGGGGTCTATGTTTGTGCTGTCCAAACAATGGCTGCTAGCCAACATTCCTGAGCACTTGCAATGTGGTTAGTATGGCTGAGGAACTGGAGTTAATTTTAATGACTTAAAATTAATAGCTACCCATGGCTACTATGTTAGACAGGAGAACACTGAGTAACAGTGTCACCGTGTAACAGTGTCACTGTGTCAGACAGGAGAACACTGAGTAACAGCATCACCGTGTGAGACAGGAGAACACTGAGTAACAGTGTCAGGCAAGAGTAACACTCTAGGTTACTCTCATTTATGGCCGACCAGTAACTTCTCCTTATATCTTCATAATTTTAGAAGCTGGAAAAAAGAGCCCATGAACCATCACTTACTTTACCATGAGTCTTACTGCTTACGTTCTCCATGTGTGGCAACACTCACCAGTCTCTTCTCCTCACTTCTTTTCCCAGTTATCCATCCCACTTCCTCCATTTTCTCCCACGGCTCTGTCATCTTAAAAATAGCATGGACTAGTGGGACTGTCATGGTCCCTGTCATGTTTTACTTCCTTTTCACCATCCATCATTTCTCACCTTTGTTTGCTTGGCTTAGCTTCCTCATCTTACAATAAGACAACTCCTATATTCTCTCTTTCACCTCTCATGCTACTTACTCGAGATCTCTCTAGTCCAAACATGACTAAAAAACCTCATTTGGTTAAATATAATTCTCGACAGTATACCACACTTATACTGAGCCTGGGCCTGGAAAGTATGTAACTGCTGGTTGCTTTCACTTTAAATTTATGAGCAAAAATCTTTCTAAAGCTCAGCGACCTTTCATGCCTCCCAAGACATGGTGCTTTCATACTCTCCTGGATGACATGTCTTTCTTTCTTTCTTCAAACTTCCAAAAGCTTTCAAAATTCTCAACCAAAGACTTCGTTTCTAATGAATCAAAACAGCCAGAGGAATTTCTATAGACTCCTACCACTCAATCTACCAATTCACTGGCATCTGTAACCGGATACACCCCTCTCTGCCCATTAACATGGAAAAATATTCCTGAACACCACAGTGATGAACTACTTCCTTTCTGTCTAACTAAAGATATACCTGAAGTAGCCATTCTTTTTCTCACCATCTCCTCGAGTCTATTACATCATTTTGACCAGCACAAAGCTTACTGGTCACAGATCCCATCTCTAAAATCAAAAGCACTGTGCCACAAGCCTTTAGTCTCCCATTTCTCTCCTGACAGTAGCCAGGTCCTCAACCTTCTACAGCGAACTTTCTCAAAGGCACAGTCTACACTTACTGGCCTAGTCCTCTGCCATCACTCTCAATTCCAATCAGTTTTTCACCCCACCACCACACCAACAAGACTCCTGCCAACATCACCCATCTTCTCCAACTCTTAGATCCAACAGTCACCTCAAAGTTCTCCCTGTATTCAGCCTACAAAAATGTTTTGCAAAGATGATGCGTTTTCCTACAACACTTGCTTCTCCTATCCATGACTTCCTCCCTTACTGATTATCTTAGGTATCTAGTTAGTGTTGGAAAGCTGACACCATCCAACTCTGAGATCTCCTCTCCTCGTGCTACTGAAAAACAATGCTGCCCTATTTTCCTTTTCATCCTGTTTTCCTTCTGATATCTGTTACTATACAATTTACTTACTGTAGATTATCAAATGGAGTTTTTTAAGCTTATTAAGTTTATTATAGATTAGTAGAACTGTTACCAAACAAAAAACTTGTTTTCACAGAACTAGATAGGGGTAAAAAAATATTTTCAAGGAAAATAACAATTAACTTTAAGGAAATATATCTCACTTCTAAATCACAATCTAAACCAAAGTATATGCCTTTCCTTAGAATTTTAAAGACAGAGCTCAGAACTGTACTTGGGTCATTTCCAGCCCCCTCCATGAAGTTCAGATTTTAAAGAGTAAGATCTTCATAATTTAAAAAAAAAAAAAAATAGAAAATTCTTTTTTTTTTTTTAGTTTTTCGAGACAGGGTTTCTCTGTGTAGTTTTGCGCCTTTCCTGGAACTCACTCTGTAGACCAGGCTGGCCTCGAACTCACAGAGATCCGCCTGCCTCTGCCTCCCGAGTGCTGGGATTAAAGGCGTGCGCCACCAACGCCCGGCTGAAAATTCTTTACCTGGTATTTATAATGGAAAAATAAAGAATACAGGCTATTCCACACTAATAATTTTCCAATATCAAAACTCTATAGTTTTCAGATAAAACCTATCCCTTATACACCAGGAAAAGAGCAGCATTTTCTTGATTAATTATGAACAAAGTGAGGGGCCAGGGAGGAAGCTCCTTTAGTAATGTGCTTGCATTGGCAGCACAAGGCCCTGAGCTGAACAATCCCAGGCCTGGGGGTGGGGGAGGGGTGGAGAGAAAAGAATCCCTGGAGCTCATTGACCAGCCTACATAGTTGAGTTCCAGGCCAATGAAAGACCCTGTCTCAAAAAAGAGGGTAGACAGCTTCTGAAGAACAACACGCAAGGTTGTCCTCTGGTTTCCAAATACACACGCATTAACACATGAACATGGGCAAACAAGCATGTGCATGCACACATACACACACACACACACACACACACACACACACACACACACACACACACACACCCTGCACAGAGGCTGGTATGACAGGCTTGTAACTCTAGCTACTTGATAGGCTAAGGCAGGAAGACTCCAAGTTCAAGGCCATCCTGAGTGACTTAGCAAGACACTGATTCAACAAGTAACAACAATGAAAAGTGGTCTGGGGATGTAGCTCAGAGACATGGTGCTTGTGGGAGGAGGCCTTAGTGTCATAATAAAAAACAAAAAGGAAAAGAAGAAAAGAAAGACAACCTACAAAGACTGAGTATGGTTATCATGCTACTCAAAGATAAGATATACCCTAACCTCGCTAAAAGTAATAGAACCCAATATTATGACTGTTGCAACAGAATGTCAGCAATATCATATAATTCCATGTTTGCCATGAGATTTTTCTACTTTTAAGGTTTATGGCTAAAATAATAGAAGTTGAAATTAATAAAAATTTTAAAGGTTGTGATTCAGATCTTCAAACTTCCCAAAAGTATAAAATGTACAATGTTAAGTGTAGATTATCAAGTGAGTATGACACAGGAAGTCATCAGAGATGCCTAAGGCAGCATTCAAAATGATTCTCTAAAGCACAAAAACCAAGGATCGGCCTCAGTCTACCCACAAATTACCTCCTAAGCTCAGTGCAATGCTTAAGGAATCTTAAATGCAAGCTTCAAATAACAAAGTGCAAGACATTTCAGAGTTCTTATCTATTCCCATAATATTCATCTTACTAAGCCTTACAAAAGAAACTAATCAAATCTTTACTTTGCACAGAAGTCTAATCTCTCAGTAAACTACCAAGGGTTACTCACCGCCCATGTCTTAGTCAACCTGAAAATCGGTGCACTCTGTAAGCCGGAAACCACAGCCATAAGTGCATGAAGGTTATTAAGTTCATATAGTTTCTGAGGATTTAAGAAAAAGGGGGAGAAGGATTTTTTTTAAGAAAATAAATGAAGGAAAATATAGATTCACACAATTTAGGCAACTGGTAGAATCCCAGGATTTATTACTGTCATCGTTGAGAACTGTCTTCTAGGATACTCAATACATTATTTTTGGCCCACAATATAACGTCCACATTCTACCTTGGCATTTTCACCCAAGCTCTGGGAATAAACCCAGCTCTAAATGGGCAATATATTTTCAAAGCTGAGTCACGGGTTGGTGTCAGGGTTAACTGGCATGTCCGTAATGGCCATGCCCTCGGCTCTGGAAGCAGCTGCGTCCTTTGCAGCACAGTGTTACTGGTTGTCTGCTTTGTGGTCCAAGTCACAAGAAAGTGTCTCCATACGTTGGCTTCCTGCCCAGTGCTCCTGTTATCCCAGGGTCAGAGTTCAAACTTGCTGTCTTTAGTGCTCCCCTCCACATCTTGTTTTCTCATGTCCAAGACCCTAAATCCTCTGTTTCTAACTCATTCTAGGACGTTGCTCTTTTGTATGCACACATCGAATAGTAGGTTCCACTAATACCCAAGAAACCAACTTTACATTTGCTGCTACTAATTTCTCAAAATTTTGTCATACTTCTTTCTACCCTAAAAGTGCTATCTAAATATAAGCCACTTCACAGTTGTCCCAAGCAACCAGATAAGCCCTATGGTGGACATTTAACGAAAATCCAAAGGAAGCCAATAAAAACAAAACAGCAAACATGAAACAGGCTATAAACTTTCACAGGCGATTATACAATCTAGTCATTAAATGGGTGTGCATTCGATGTTTATTAGGGACTGAATACCACTTTAGACTGACATGCTAAAACCTGCAGAGGACCTAGAAGGAAAAGCAACTGCATCTTGACACTTCGGCCTCCACGCCTGCCCGAGTCTGCAGCTTGTGGGCACGACTGCCTCACGTTTCTAGACGGCAAGCCCTAGTAACAATGTGTCTCGTCAGACATCTTACGTCTGAATCTTTACACTTTCATACAGAACGCTGTGGGTTCAGGACCTCTAGAGAATGCTGACTGAAACAGGCACTAAAGGAAAGACCAACTCAAGCCTCTACTACAAGCTGAGTACAAAAGGCAGAGTGTCAGAATAGGATTAACAGTAACAAGGAAAACATTAGGGAACTGGGGCTTGCAATAGAAGCAAAAACTGTCAAATGTGAGTTAGAGTGTGGACAGAAATTAATTTATCTGGTAAGAAAAATGGTAAGCCTGTATGGTCAAAATCATACAAATAAAAAAATCTACCAAAGATATCAGAAAAAAAATAGAAATTCAGAGTCTGTGAGAAAAGTCATTACTTTCTTTAGTTAAAAACTAGTGCTTACCTAACTTTTCACAAAGAGTGGTTTTAAAAATCCCTATACCATTTCTGTAAAACCTCACATATGTGGAAGGTCAGTCCTGCCACCTAGTGCCACAGAGTGTTAGAGTAAGACTGTGTCCACATGTTCAGGGAAATACAGGAAGAACTCCAGCTGCAATTATAAGCAGAACACCTCTGCTTTATTCCACCATCTTCCAATGCACAGAGAGATAAGACCTGTTTATCATAAGGATCATGAAGAATGAACATGGATGTATCTCACATTTAGTGAAGTTAACCTAAATCTGGAGTTGTTACAGGTTGATCTCAGTATTTCTTGTGGAAAGCCTGCTGCTCTCGGGAATTCTGATCACCCCTGCAGTCAGTCCATGCTGCTTCTCCTAGTACACTTATTACCGCTGCCTCTCAGTCACTCTTCAGTGCCGTGTCAGCAGCACATGTACTGTTCACTTCAACTACAGTCAAGGAGCGTGGTGGCTCACACCTACAATCTTAGTACTTGGAGTCAGAAGTAGGGGACATAAGTTCAAGGTCAGCCCAGTCTACTGAAAAACTGTTTCAAAAATAAAGTCTTTTCTTAAGATTTATGCAATTTTATTTTATGTATGTAAGTGTTTTTGCATACATGTGTGCCTGTGTGCCCATGAAGTCAGAAGGAGGCATCAAGTTACCAATGGGTGCTAGGAAGTGAACCTGGGTCCTCTGGAAGAGAGCAAGAGCTCTTAGCCACCAAGTCATCTCTCTAGCCTGTAAAGTCTTATTTTCTAGATAGACTGTGGTTTATTTCATAATTATAAATAAATAAATAAATAAATAAATAAATAAATAAATAAATAAATAAAACAAAACAAAACAAGTAAGAAAAATTACTATTTATTTTCCAACCTAATCCTACATGGCTTTCTCCATCACCTTCAACACAGTCGAATATTTTACAAATACTGTAATTTACCATACACTAACCCCTGTCTATAAAAGCAGGGCTGTTCAAGAATAAAGGAAAAGGCAGAGAAAAGAGGCACTCAACATACTCAACAGGCCCTATTTCCCAAACTCAGTCACAGTCACCTGAACCATTTCTGAGTGCAGGTGAGAAGGAACCAGACCACACTCACCTTAGCAGTCTTAATGTAGTGGCTCAGAACTTCCGCTCGTATCTTCAGTGTCTGGGCGTGGAGAATCTCTCTGACAACCCAAAAGCTCACCTGAAAAGAGAAACTAGAAAATAACCAAAGAGCAAGATTTACCAAGATTAAAACTGACATGAAATGCTACTTGATGTTATTCCCGTGGTTATTTTTTTAAAGTGCACTTTCTCCTGCCCTTGACTATGGTGTTCTTATGACTAAAAGAAAATTCCATGAAATATAAGATAAAGGCCTCATTTAAAAAGTTTTGTGCTGGGGGGGCTGGAGAGATGGCTCAGAGGTTAAGAACACTGGCTATTCTTCCAGAGGACCTGAGTTCAATTCCCAGCACCCACATGGTGGCTCACAACCATCTATATTGAGATCTGATGCCTTCTTCTGGCCTGCAGACATACATGCAGGCAGACCACTGTATACATAATGAATAAATACATCTTTTTTTAAAAAAAAAAGTTTTGTGCTATCTTATATTTCAACGAAACGTTAATTAAAAAAAAAAATGAGCAGAGGCTGACAAGATGGCTCAGCAGGTTAAAGAGCTTGTCACTGCAAGGCTGGCAACCTGAGTTTGATCCCTAGAACTCATGGTGGAAGTAGAAAAGCAACTCTGGGTCATCCTCTCATTTTAATTCATGTACCGCAAAAATAGAATCTAAGTATTTAGATATAGTTCAAACTTTAATCTCAAAACAGATATGGCTAAGAGTCTTAATGAAAGGGTCATGATGCCATAGCCTGTATTTTTTTCACTTGAAAAAAGGACAAACAGCTTAGATTTTCCTTGGAATTTCCACCTGTAAACAGCTGTCATCATGTGTGTATGATTACATGTATTTTGTGAATTTAGGTTAATAGAAAATTACGTATTCTACAAAGTCATTATAATACCGATTTAAATATATTGAAATAGGAACTTGAGCAAATATAAGCAATTAATTCAAATCTAAGCTCCATAATCAATGACTTAATTAAATTTCATATTAGACACATTTTAAGACAAATATTATTTTAAAAATCCAAATTATTTGTCACTTTTATCAAAAGTTGTGCTGTCCATCACACGCCTTGATGAATCTGGGCGGCTTTCGTGAAAAGGTTATTAGCAAAGCCGGTTCTGACTTCCAGATAAGTCTGAACAGACCACAGAGTGTCTGCCTCGAT
This sequence comes from Peromyscus attwateri, assembly GCA_902168425.1. Lineage (NCBI taxonomy): Eukaryota > Metazoa > Chordata > Mammalia > Rodentia > Cricetidae > Peromyscus > Peromyscus attwateri. Next base: position 10,726 of record CABHPP010106003.1, on the reverse strand, counting down.
TGCTGGAATATTCTCCCCGGAGGCCCTGAGCTACAGAAGTCCCAGCACACTGGGATCCCATGCTAAGAAGACTACAACAGTCCCAGTTAAAGCTGATCATTTCTGAGGATGCTGACAAAACACCCAGGGATAAGAAATAGTTCGATACAACTAGACTTAAGAAACACCTCTGGTCATCTAAACAAAAAGAGAAAATTATTTTTCAAGAAGAAGATTATCATCCAACTTTCTAACAGCAACAAACACTCTAAGCCAGAAAAAAAAAAAATCAAGGAAAGAAAATGGAATCAAGGATCCTGTGTCCAATAAAGCTGGCTTTCACCTATAAAGAACACGAGTAAATCTGCTTTCATGCCTCAACTGAGGCACTATTGTCTAATGAGCTACCTGAGAGCAAGTTCTGAACAATAAAAATGATCATCAACATCAGTGTAAATAAGCTCTGAATACTTATTCACAGAACTAAGATAAAAACAGAGAGAGAGCACTCCCCACAACACACTCAGACAGTACAGAGCTCAGCTATCAAAATGGGCAATGGGGACAGACAGAGCACCCACAAACCTACTGTTTTCCAGTCATGGTGGTGGCTGGCTGTCAGTGTAGGCTGAATATACCTTATTCAAAATAATTTTTAAGCTTTTGGAGTATTTGTATTAACATGAGATGTACTGGGAATGAGATCCAAGTCTAAACACTAAATTCACTTACGTTTCATATACGCCTCATACACATAGCTAAAAGGCAATTTTATTCAATAGTTGTGAATGTACCTACATCTTACTGTGACCTATCATATGAAATCAGGAACAAAAGTCAACCGTGGCATCACACTGAGGTGTTTTGGGTTTTTGAGCATTTCAGGCTTAGACTTTCAGATTAGGAATATTCAGCAATTACTATTCTATTCTTAAGACTGGTTACCAAACCAGTACACAGGATGAAACAAGTGGTGGGCTACAGGACTGTGTTTCGTGAACACCAGACCTCAGGGTACAGGAGAAAGGACACGCAGATATATTACAGAGGAGACAAAGGAAAAACCGGTCCCAAGAACCTGAGGTATCAGTGAGTTCCTGAGATTTCAACGAGACAGCTGTAACACACCTGTCAGCTGAAAGGGGACAGTGTGACAACCAAGGGGAGAGAGGAACAGGACATAAACGAAAACCGCCTGGTTACTATCTGACGATGATGGAACACCAGCTAACTATCTTCGGAACTACTAAATCATGATGATGATGACCTCAGACCTTTCCTGCTTCCTTTAAAATGGGTGTCTCGGTAAACAAACTACAGGTACAAAAATACCAACCCCAAGTGTCTGAGTCACTGTTCTACTGCTGTGAAGAGACACCATGACCAAGGCTATACTCATAAAAGGAAGCATTGAATTGGGGGCTGGCTTACAGTTTTAGAGGGTTAGTCCACTATCAAGGCAGGAAACAGACAGGCATGGTGCTGGAGCAGTAGCTGAGAGCTTTACATCTTCAGCAGTAGGCAGAGAGGGACACTGGGCCTGGTGTGGGCTTGTGAAACCCCCAGTGACAGACCTCCTATAACAAGGCCACATTTCCTCATTCTCCCAAACAGGTCCGTTAACAGGAGACCAAACATGCAAACATAAGAACCTATGAGGCCATCCTCATTGAAAGCACCACACCAAGCATTCCAAATTGTGAATAAAAAGAATGAAATGAGAATTTACCTTCGAATAACCTCAAATAGGGGTAGGGCATGGTGGCACACACCTTTGATCCCAGCACTCAGGAGGCAGAGGCAGGTGGATCTCTGAGTTTGAGGCCAGCCTGGTCTAGAGAGTGAGTTCCAGGACAGCCAGAGCTACAAAGAGAAACCCTGTCTCAAAAAAACAAAAACAAAACACCAAAATTTAAAAACCAGAAAGACCTAGTGTTAAGGATTCAAATTTAGATGATATAAATACAAGAACTTAAGGCAGTGATGGCCTAAGTCACTGTCTGGAGAATCTTGCACATGTGCAGCAAGACTCAATATTCACAGCAACACTCTCCACAAAGGCAAAAATTCAGAAAACATTCTATTATCAATAGTAGATGGATTTAGCCTAGGAAGAAGTGAAAATCAATGATTAGATGAGTTAGAGCTACTTGTACCACATGTATGCCTCCAAGAACCATAATTAATGAAAAAGTCCACAGGAGAGCTTTATATTATGTCAGGGTACATTTTACAAAGATGAAAAGCAAGCATGGCTATACAATTTCTTTACATAAATACAATTATTGCTGGTATATCTATGAGAATTATAAGTTAAAAAATAAAAATAAAAACTGAGAGCCGGGTGTGGTGTTGTACAACTTTGATCCCAGCACTCAGGAGGCAGAGGCAGGAGGATTTCTGAATTCAAAGCCAGCTTGGTCTACAGAATGAGTTCTAGGACAGCCAGGAATACACATAGAAACCCTGTCTCAAAAATAAATAAATAAATAAATAAATAAATAAATAAATAAATAAATAAATAAATAAATAAATAAATAAAAATAATAATAAATGCTTGAAGCTAGGCATGGTGGCACATGTCTATAATCCCAGCACTCAAGAGGTAGAGGGTCCGAAGAGACAGGGCTTATTGGTCAGCCAGTACAGTCAATCCCTGTGTCCCAAATTCAGTGACAGACAGTGACTGTCTTAACAATGGGGCGCTGATGACATTCAATACAAGGAGACACTAGACATTAATCTCTGGCTTCCACAGGGTATGGACAATCAGGCACAGTCTCGCCCCTCCTCACCCGATAAACAAAACTCACATGATTAAATCTTCTTGTGAAAGCAACTGCATTTGGTGCAGAACTATATTTTTCTTTTTTATTCCATCCACAACTTGAAAGCTCCTAGAAGATTAAAATAAAAATTAAGTATAAATTAAATGTAAGAAATAGCTCAGTTTTCTTATATTAGGGAATTGAAACATTAAAGACTGCGTATGTTCTTTTCTGGAACAACCAATAAGAATGTCTAACAAATACTAATTATTCTGTAAAAACTAAAAACAAATTTTAGTAGATTATATGCATAAAATTGCTGTCTAAAAGAATATGGGCAAACTTGAATTTCACAGGCAGAGTATGAAGGAATGTTTTCTGAGAGATGAAGTTGAATATCCCATAACACATAATAAATACTACTGACTGTCAGACCCATTCAATCACTCAGAGCCCCACAATTAGCTTTTTCTTTCTTCCTTTTTACACTTGTATAGGATGGTGCATGTGTGTGCACGAGTTTATGGGCCTGCTACTGATTATGTGGATGTATAGGCCAGAGGCCAACATTGGGTGTGTTTCTCAATCATTCTCCACCTCATTTTTTGAGATGGTCTCTCACTGAACCTGGAGCTCCCATTTTAGCCAGACTGGCCTGGCCACAGCCAGCCATTCCCAACCCAAGGTTCCATCTGTCCCTTTCCCACGCCCCACTAAGTGCTCAGGTTTACAGACAGGTGCTACTGGTCTGATTTTTCACACCAGTGCAGGGGATTCAAAGTCAGGTCCCATGAGCCAACTCCCAGCCCCACAATTAAGGTTTTAAAAATCTCATTCTTTGACCTGACAGTTGTTAACTTCAGGTATTTGAAGATACCGATAATCAAGAAGTTCTTGATCACACCAATGGTTTAAGAATAGAATTCAAATGGCTCAAGATCTTGTATTAAACTTTTTTAAAAAAATTTTATACTAGTGCCCTCTACTTGAAATGAACCATTCTGGGTTGGAGAGATGGCTCAGCAGTTATGAACATTTGCAGGTCTTAAAAAGGACCTAGGTTTGATAACTAGCACCCACATAGTACTCATAACTGTCTGTAAAGCTAGTTCCAAGAGACCCAATGCCCTCTTCTGGCCTCTTTGGGCACCAGGCACTCAAGTGGTATATAGATGTGGATTCAGGCAAAACATCTCTCCACATAAAATAAAATAAATAAATAAAAACAAAATACGTGAGTCCTTTATAATTATAAATACAGGCTGCAAAGTACAGTACAATAGATGTACTCTTTGTGATACAAAAGAAATCACACTTTTCTATCACTTTACAACTGATAGTTTAAAAATACCACTTCTGCCTCGCTGCTTCAAAATTATGATTATTACCTCCATATCTTACTGAATGTTAATGAAGCACACACATGGCTAATGAATGTCACCTTTAAAAATATTCTGATAGCTGTATGTTAATACAACCAAATTCCTCTGAATTTAAAGGAGAGTTTCTGTCCACAGATTTCAAGTCCATCAGAGGGTTCTACAATCCAGCAAAAGCCATCCAAGAAAGGACCCACAGAAAAAAAGGAAAAGAACCCTTTGGGTAGGCAACAAAAGGAATCTGAGAAAGAAAAAGATGTCATCAGTACTCTAGATAGATGAGAAAAGTTATTTTCCCTGTCATATTTTGTTAAGAATATGTTTGTGCAGATAACTGTGTATTTCCTTGATTTCTTTATCATATAGTATAACATCAATTAGGAGAATATCAGTGGTTATTGATTTTAATGTTTGAGATACTAAAAGATTGTTCCTCAAGGGACACTGCCACCTGTTCTAAAATTTATAACGCATTTGCAGTTGTATGTGGGACAGCTGTATCATGTTAGGTGTAATTATTACCCAGCTGTTATTTTTATTTGGAAATTAAGCATGACGTAAGGAGATCTGTTTTGTGTGAAGCTGACAAGGAGTGGACTTGAGATGGCTAGTCTTTGTGTCAACTTGACTACATCTGTAAAGAACTAAAATCTAAGCAGCTAGGTATACCAGTGAGGGATTTTTCTCAATTAAATCACTTGACATGGAAAGATCTACCTTTAATCCAAATCTTCTGAGGTGGGAAGAGAGAGCCACTTTAATCTGGGCTCCTGCTAGCAGCCTGTGTAAAGAACATGAAGAAGGAAGTTCTGGCTCTTTGCCTGCCTGCCCTCACTCTCAATGGCAAGTCCAGTCCTTCACCGGCATTAAAGGCTACTTCTTTGGGATTCCAACATATACTGAAGAGCAGCCGAGACATCCAGCTTTGTGGACAGAACAATTCCTGAATTCTTGGACTTTCCACTGGTAGACAGCCACTGTTGGGCTAGCTGGACCACAGCCTGTAAGCCACTCTAATGAATACCCTTTCTAGACAGAGATGGATGGATGGATGGATGGATGGATGGATGGATGGGTGGGTGGGTGGGTGGATAAATTGATTCATTCAATCTGTTCCTCTAGAGAACTCTAATACAATACCCACTTGGCAAAACTCACCAAGATACTAATTTGACATTAACTAAGAATCCATGTGTTAACATCTAAATAACAGGAACCTTAAGAGATCCAAGAAAATAGCAATTCAAGAAAATGGCCAAGAACTTAAAGATAACAATTAACCTTCCTATGGCTTAGTACATAGATGAAGTGTGTATGGGGGAGAGCAAAGCAAGGCATCCAAAAAGAGAGGACCCTGGAGACAAAGATTAAAAGCAACAACAAAAAACTCAGGTACAAATTACCTTGAGAGAATGCTATTAGGCAAGTGAGAGCAGCACCTTCAAAGCGGGGTGAGCGGCTTTAGTAGGGAAAGCTGAGGTGGAGGCCTCAGTAGGTAACACCGCTTACTGTCTGCCCTGAGTTCAATCTCACACAGTAGAAAAGCCCACATGCTGTCTTTTCGTTTCCACAAGTGCATGTGGCATGCACACACCTAAGTGTGTATACCCGTGTGTACACACACACACAACACACAACACACACACAATATAATTTTTTTTAAAGACAGAAAGGGGTGGGGGAGGAAGGAGGGACAGAGTAAAGTCAAAGGGAGCAGCTGGGGACATAGCTTGGTGGTAGAGCTTATGCCCAGCACACGTGAGGCCGTGGGTTCAGTTCTCAACACCAATAAAGAAAAACAGAAGATGTAAGGTCTTCAAACTGAGCAACCACCATAGGAGAAATGTAATTGGAACCCCCCTGATTAATAGTAAAGAGTAATCCTGGGATCTTAGAAGAGTCAAGAGAAGAGGTCAGCAAGTCCGTGAGAGGAGGGAGCAGTCGAGGAGGGCAGGATGCTAGCAGTAGGGGACAGGGTGACCGAAAAAGGACAGACAGCAGGAGGGAAGCTCCACGAGGAAGAGCTGTTTCTGGAATGTGAGTCAGTACAGGTCTGCGGGCACAATAAAACATCACGGGACTACACGGACATGCACAGCACAGATACCACTTTCCTATTAGATGCCATCAAGATGCACCTGCAGGAAAACTCGGGAAAGGTACGGGGATTCTCTGTACAGGTTGTGCAACTTCCCATGAATCTTCAATATTTGTATTTTTTTTTACAACTTCCTATGTGCTATAATTACCTTAAAACCACTATATTTAAAAACTGACATTAAAAAATCCACTTAATGGATTACCAAGGTAGAACTGCATTAGAACTCCCCACTTTCTTCTTAAATCCTGACCTGCATTTATAGCTGCCCAGATTTAAGGAATTCTGACATGCTCTACCTTACCACCTCCCATCAGCCCCTTAATTTCTATGTGAGAGGAAAACCCCCGTCTTGAGGGACAATAATATGCCACACGAGGCTGGGCAGACGGCTCAGCTGGTAAAGTACCTGCCATGCCAACATGAAGACCCAAGTTCAACGCCAGCTTCCAGGCAGGCACTGCAGCAGGCACCTATTTCAAAACAATACAGTGCAGGGGGCTAGAGATGACGCGGCAGTTAACAGTACTTCCTGATCTTGCAGAGGACCTGGGTTCAGTTCCCAGCACCAACATGTCAGCTAACAACCTTCTGTAACCACAGTTCCAGGGGATCGGACACCCTCTTCTGGCCTGTACTGGCACTGCATGCACATGATGTACAGACAAAACACCCATACACATAGAAACAAAGTGCACAGCAAAGTGGAGGCCATCTGCCATTGAGCCCTGGCCTCCATCCACTCGCACACTTAGGCAGAACAGGGATCTTAGGTAGGAGATGCCAACAGCATCTCCTAACTTACTTCACTAATACAGATCAATCTGAAAAAGTATTTGTGAGAGGAAGTCTTGCTACACAGCCCAGGCTAGCCTTGAACTCACTGCAATTCCCCTGCCTCAGTCTCCCAAGTGCTAGGATTATAGGCAGGCACCACCATACCCTGCAAATGCTTTCTTTCTTCTCTTTTCTTCCTTTCTTTCTCTTCTCTCCCTTCCTTCCAAAAACCAGCTTTCAGAACCATCCTATGACGTACAAGTCTACAGTCACTCTGAGTAAACAACTTGGTGTACCAAAGAAGACTACTTGGTGGCTGAGGAGAGCTCAGTCAGTACAGCGACGGCCTGTTATTCTGCATGCAACAATTTATTTGGCTGTTCTCTTTTTAATCTGGATACTGTCAGTTCATCTTACAAACTAGAATTATCTGACCTCTTCAGAGCAAACCAGAAAATTTAAAACCTCCCTCTACCTTCTTTTCTCTTTTTTGTTTCAGCTCCAGGATTTTCCTACAAGTAACACTACAGTATCATGCAAGCAATGTGTTTTTCTGTAACTGTCCTCTTTACACTGCAGTACACCTTGGTCACACAGAAGCCTATACTAAAGCATCTCACGCGAACACCACAAAGTTGAAGTGGCTTAGTGACTTGAACAATGCTTTGTAAGGCCTAATTTAAGGCAGACAGGGCTGTTTGGTTGTGATAAGTAAAACTCCTTCTCAGCAAAGACTTAATGAAATCCTGCAGCCCTAACACTAACATTTCTTTTTAACATGCTAAACTTGCAATTTTAAGCTCAGCAGGTAAAGAGAATCTTCAAATAATGCCTCAAACATATAAAACAACCTTAATAGTTGCTAAAATGCATTTCAGAATACGCATGGATTCACTGGGAATCATTAACTACGAAGACCAATTTTCAGTTGCATTTATTTCAGAAGCACAGGGAAGACAAAAACCCCACAACTGATGACCACCTACCCTAGGAGAGAATGACTCAATTCACAGGAGTCACAGCTTCTCTTACGTCTTGTAGGTTTGATCTAAATGTCATCTTGGAGGTTCCAACACTCTTAAAAGGACTGTTCTAAGGGTGATGATGTAGGGACACCTACAGACAGAAGAAGAGAAAAGGCCAATATAGACCAGCATGTAGACAGAGACCGAGCAGAAAAGGAAACGGGAATCCCAAAGACGGGGGAGGGAAGTGACGAGGACAGAGAAGGTAACTGCTGCTGAGGTAGCTTTGTGTTCAGAGGGGAAGCTTTAAAGAGATAATGGCACCCCTTTGAACCCAGTTTATATGGCTATAAAGAAGTCACCACTACAGATTAAATGCCACTCATGCTTACATTTGTAATAAAAACAAAAAGACAAAACTGAAACTATGCAACAGGGTAAGTTAAAAATGCTGGCCCTCCCGTCTAAAGTACTCAAGGCTTTCTTGCTTCCTTCCTCCCAGTCTGTGGGCGCTGCCCCTCTAATGAGATCAGGGATGAAGACGGAAGCTACTTTCTACTTCCACAGATGCCTTCTGTCCTGACTGAAGCCTGCCCTTCCCAGTCTAGGAAGCTCAAGGTGAGGAACAGCAGTAATGCATACTGACGAATGGCTGGGTCCTGCGTCTATCAGAACGCCTGCATTACTCTAGTGTACAAGGCTTTTCCCAGCTTCCATTCTCTTACCAAGTCCACAATTTGCTCACATTTTAATGCAATGATTATTTTTATTGAAACAAGATAATATTTCTGTTAGAATTTTGTATGTTGCTAGAATTACAGTCTTTGGGCAGTCACAAAAATATCTGCACAGAAAGCCTTTTACACATCCAGAAAGAAATATGTCAAAAGATAAATTTTTCAGAAATATTTTAGTAAGATTGATAATTAGCTAGTAAGTGTTTTCCCTAACTTGGCCAGCATTCTCCCACAATTTTTAGTATGTCAGTCACACAGATAAGGCTCCCTTATTCCCAGCAGATAATGTGTGTTCACTGATAAGAGTTTGGAGTACCCACTGGAAGACTAGTTCTAGGACCTCCCTCAGATTAAAAACAAAATCATAAAAACTATGAGACTTGTGTACAACCTATGCATGTCCTCCATTGTACTTTCAACCACCTCTAGTTTACTTATAACACCTAACACAATGCACCTGCAGGTCTGTTCAGTCTTATGCCATACTGAAATGCGTAAGTATTAATGATAAATAGTATTAAATCTACTACAAAAGTCTTAAATAAACTTACATTCCCAGTGACAGTGAGGTGTTACCAACGGATCATGTTTTAACTTGTACAGGTTAATTATATGCCTTATATGAAAGGCTTAGGCAACAAGTGTTTTACATTTGGTTTTCCGATTCTGGAAGGAACCTAATCTGCCAACAGAAAATATGAAAAACAAAAACAAAAACAAACCTCGAAACGCCTTAAGATCTCAGGTTCAGACTACTGAGCTGCTGCACTGAGCAAAGTCAGGTAAAGAAGTCTGTACGTGCACAGTATAGACAGATCTGTTTTTCCAAACATTTCTGCTCTGTGATTGGCTGGAATTAAAGTGTGGAATGTTTGTTAGTAAAGCTTTAGCTAGACCTTGTCCTTAAGAATACTTGAGAACCCCGTGTGGTAGTTTGAATGAGCTGTCCCCCATAAGGCATTTGAATGCTTGGTCCTTAGCTGGTAAGGGTGAGGAGGTGTGGCCTTGTTGGGGTGTGTCACTGGGGAAGGGCTTATGGTTTCAAAAGCTTCCAGCTATTCCTGGTGAGTGCTCTGTTTCGTTTGTGCATCACGATGTGAGCTCTCAGCTGCAGCTACTCCAAATGCCAGCTTCCGCCCGGCTTTCTGCCATGGTGGTGGTGGACTCCTATTCCTCTGAAACCCTAAGTCTCAATAAAACCCTTCCTTCTGTAAGCGGCCTTGATAATGTTTTATCACAGCAACAGACACCTTGTAAGAGGAACTATTATCTAGAGAAATGACTATAATGCAGATTTCAAATACAATTCAACCATTAATTAAGGCTTCCAGAAATATTAGAGTCAGTACGGATTCTAAGTTAGCTTTCTGGTATAACTCACCCTGCACTGAGTGACACACAACTCACCCTCAAATTCCACCAGCACAATAAATGTAGCGATGACCTCAGAAGAACACGCGCTTTGTACAACACCAGAGAGCCCACAATAGACTAAACTACTCCAATCCTATGATGTAGTGGGATGGGTATAGAAGTATGCCATGGGGGTAGGGGGTAAGCTCTGAGAATAGAAGCCTCACCTACTGCTAATCTGCTCTCTCTGCTTTGAGCTTGCAGTTCAAGATATGAGCCCTCAGCTTCCCACTCCAACCGTCACACCTGCAGCTTGCTGCCAATGCTTCTCCCTCCACAACAGATTCTCAACCCTCTGGAACCGTAAGTCTAGATAAATTCCTTCTGTAATTCTTTAGTCATGGAGTTTTATCATAGCAACAAAAAAATAATTAATCTGATGGAAAACTTTCAGAATACAGTTAGAGCTCTTCAACGTGAGAAAACTCATGGAGAGAGGCCCTATGAATGTGTAAGAGCTTTCTTCATGATCCAAAGAGAAATCATACCTTTGAAATGAGATCCATATATATGAGAGAAATTTTAATAATAGCTGACCACCAGAAATGACACCAGAAATTAATGAATGTATAAAGCCCTCTAGCTAACTTTTTGTTCTTTTTTTTTTTTT
>CABHPP010106002.1:7955-17961 GCA_902168425.1 Peromyscus attwateri | reverse complement strand
GGGGGGGGCTGGGATGAGACTGAGGTTTCAGAAGCCCAAGCAAGGCCTAGTAGCTCTCTCTCTTGCTGCTGTCTGAAAATCCAGGTGTAGAATTCTGAGCTCTTTCTCCAGTACCATGTCTGCCTGTGTGCTGCCATGCTCCCCACCATGACAGTAATGAACTAAACTTCTGCGACTATAAGCCAGTTCCAATGAAATGTTTTCTTTTATAAGAGTTCCTGTGGTCATAATGGCTCTTCACAACAATAGAACATCGACTAAGATAATACCTATCGGGCTGGAGAGATGGCTCAGTGGTTGAGAGCACCGACTGCTCTTCCAGAGGTCCTGAGTTCAATTCCCAGCAACCACATGGTGGCTCACAACCATCCGTAATGAGATCTGGCGCCCTCTTCTGGCCTGCAGGGACACATGCAGGCAGAATACTGTATACATAATAAATAAATAAATCTTTAAAAAAAAAAAGTTAAAAAAAAATACCTATCAAGAGATGAATGGATAAAGAAAATGGGGTTCATATCCACAACGGAGTTTTACTCAACCATGAAGAATCAATCATGTCATCTGTAGGAAAAAATGTATGCATCTTGAGATTATCAGAATTAATGAAAGAAGTCAGACTCAGAGATAAACCACAGGTTTTCTCTCATTTGTGGATCCTACATCTTACACAATGACATGAAATTGTATATATGATATGAAATAGAAGTAAGGCTGTGTGAGCAAGCGGGACTAATAAGAGGAAGTGGATGGAGAAAATGTAGGCAGGGAGTGAAAGAACGTGGTCAAAGTACATGATATCCTTGCATGAAAATTGTCTTCAGGGAACCCATCACTGTGTACAATGAACACTTAAAATTAAAAACAAAAAAGTTCCTCTGGTTCCTCCCAAAGGACTTCTACTGTGGCATAGGGAGGAACTTGATGTCTCATGAAGAATCTCATTTGCTGTCTCCACAACACACTTGTTTTTTTTTTCCTTTAACTAACCTAGCATTCCCTTCCTGCCATCCATTTCCTTCTGGGAGCAAATCTGTGTTCATAAAGACAAGGGTTATCTCATCTCTCTGTTGAGTATGCTATTTTATAATGTACATATCAAAGAAACTATTAAAAGTCAACTTTTTCTCAGGGGTGAGAACTATGGAAAGAATTGGCCATGAAAACTATTTGAAATCATTAACACAGAGCGCATTTGTCTTCATGTGAAATATCTCCATGCAGGTTTCTTCCTGTTCAATATAGCATCAGATGAATTTTTTTCTCAATTGTAGTAAGTGGCTAATGGCTACCAACAGTAGCATGGAGGGAATCACTCATTGTGTGTGCTCTGCAAGTGCTTGCTGGCTTTTAACAGACAGGCACTTTCAGAGGAAGGCCCAATGCAGCCCTTGAAACCCAGCACATAATTAGATTGCTCACTTTCTGGCAAGAACAAAAACTTCTAATTAATGAGGTCTGCAATTTTCTTTAGGAACTATTTACACATTCCACAGAAGAGTCCTGGAAGTGTGGTGGGAGGGGTTGCTCTTCCAGCGCGTTCCATCAGTAGTCAATGGCTCTCCTTCGCCCCTTTTCATTTCCTTCCTCCCTGATCGTTCCACCCACCAGGACACCTGCAAAACAAATTACATCTGAGGTTCTACTCTACTTGTGTTTTTTTTCTAGTAAGCATTTGCTGTTGAGCACTTAGTATGTGGCAGACCCTTATTTTCTTGGGTTCCGATTTAGAATTCCCACAGCAGGGTCTATCAACAATTTTGTGAAATGGGTTTTCTCCTTGGAAACATGATACAAACATGAAGAAATGCATCTAGATTGGAGTTTGATGAGCTGTTTATAATCTAGCATCATCAAGCACTTGGTCTAGAGTTCTATACTGCATTAGGAATGGCATTGTGTCTGCTCATCTCTGGAAGGAGAAATCAGGTCCAGAATCAATATGCATGAGCTCTTGCATATTGAATCAATATGCTCTCGTTCTTCCCAATCAATCTGCATTCCTTCCCCCCAGCTCTGTCAGCTCCTTAACAAGGCTGAAGATCAAATTCCACGGTCTCTTTGTAAGTTCAAATTGCTATTCACATCTGTCAGCCTTTGCTTACAAAATGATCACTCGCCTCTCCAGAGAGAAGCCAGCTATTTCTAGGCAAGGTGCCTGTCACCTTGAAGGAAATGTTTTAAACCCATCAAGGGAATAAAATACAGGGAGGATGCTAGAAGAGCATAAGCAAGACAAAATGGGTTTAATTTTTCAAAGTCACTAGTCTGGTCATTACTAGGAACTTCTGGAATCCAAATATTTCTTCATAATGTTAAGTCTTTTATACCTGAGTCTGAGATAGAAGCTTTTGTTTTATTTAAAAAAAGGTAACTTTTGCATGCTTTCCACACTGTGTGTCTTTAATAAGAAAGACACTGCTAATGCTTGTACTAATACTAACTATTTCAGTTTCGTCTCCAGGGGAGTTATCACTGATGAATAGTGTCTTCTCTCTCTCTCTCTCTCTCTCTCTCTCTCTCTCTCTCTCTCTCTCTCTCTCTCTCTTTCTCTCTCTGTCTCACAAGTTCTAACATTGTTTAAAGCCTCTTTTTAATGGGGTTTAAGAGAAGAAGTCGGCAATCTTGGAGTGTGGCTTGTTTTGATTGATAGATCAGTTCATATATTCATTTTTCCTGCTGTGTATCCCTTCTCATAATGCATTTGATCTTATGGACTTCAAATTATGCTTAAGTATAAGATGGTATATAGGGGTTTTTCCCTGACAGGTCACTAAAGGGCGCGGTTTTTGTATTATGAACACATATCCAAAACCAGTTCAAGAAATACCAGCCCTTCTAGGCTTTATACTTGGATACAGTTAGAGTATATTTGAAGAAGAACTCTATAAATGTGGTTGTCCCTGGGACAGGGAAACTTATACTATTTAGAAATGGGAGTACCTGAAGCCTATTGCAGGCAGGGGGCAGGGTTTCTGAGGTTACTAGGTGCATGGTGTAGAGGGGGGTGTGTGCATGGTGTGTTCAGTTGAAGGAGTTAAGCTGCCAAGTGCATTGTTACAAGAGAGGTTTGTGTGCATAACCAAAACCAGATAGGCGTCCCAGCTAAACTATCTCCTACGCTGGCCTCCCTCAAGGCCATTAAGAGACCCTGTCTTAGGAGGTAGACAGCATCCCTATGGTCTCCACATGTGCACAGTCATGCATACACACCTGCACAAGCACATGCACCTGCACACACACACTCACACACATGCACGCACACACAATTTAAGAAATCAACTCAAGCATTCCTATGGCCTCTGCATGTGCACAGTCAGGCATACACACCTGCACAAGCACATGCACCTGCACACACACACTCATACACATGCATGCACACACAATTTAAGAAATCCGCTCATATTAAGAATACAGTTTGATGAGTTGAACAACTGTATACTTCTGTAATGGTCACAATCATCAAGAAACACAACCTGTCCACTGGTTGCCTTAAAAAGCTCTATTATGTTTGTGGGCTAAGGCCACAGCCACAGCCACAGGCAAACAGTAACCTGCTTGCTGTCGTTATAGATGGTTTTCTTTGTCTGATTAGCATTTTAAATAAACCCAATTATATAATAAGTGACCTCTTTTGGTTCTTTGCTGTTTCTATTAACCCATAGCATTATTTTAATAAATGTTATAATACCAACCTAAAAAAAAAATAAGTGACCTCTTCACTTGTAATTTTTCTGAGGTTCCTCTGTCCTGCTGGATATACCACAGTCCAGGGCTTTCCATTGCCTGTGATCATACCATGACTGATCACCTTGGCTTTTGAAGGCTAGAATAGACTGTTTCCAATTTTGAGCTATTATTAATAGTAGTTGAATAGAGCTGTCTGGTGCGTTTGTGAAGTAATTACTTCAATTATACATGCTTATATGTATGGATATATGTGGATGGGAACTTAAGAACAGAGATGGTGAAAAGCATCATGTGGCAGGTAAATATTTAATTTTATAAGAGAGTAAGAGTTGACTTTCTAAAGTGTTTATGGCATTTTCCACTGCAAGGAGCATGAGAGTTAATTGTACTGTATGGTACTCCATATGGCAGCAAGTAATGGGTTAAACTTTTTAAGAGCTTCATGATCTGACCCACTCGGGGATCATTGTGTAGGAAGGGGTGGGAAGAGTGTAAGAACTGAGGTGGTGGGTGACCACAAGGAAAGAGTCTTCTGGACACAGATGAGCAGCTCAAAGCATTTGTGACAGATACATAAGACCTGGCCAAGCTCAACCCACACCGAAAGCCAGCATAGAGAGGCGAGTCGGACATGAAGTCCACCCCTGGCTGGGTTGCTATTGGCAATTGACAGCTCTTAGGAGAAGGGGAGTTAGTTTTATTTATGTATAGCACCAACTGTACTCAATGAGGTTTTTTTTGTTTTTTGTTTTTTGTTTTTTTTTAATTTAAAAAGGAAAGTTAGATGGGCAGGGAAAGTAGTGAAGGAGTGGAGGAATGCGGGTGGGCATGAATATGACCAAAGTGTGTGGTGCAAAATTCTCAAAGAACTAATAAAAAATGAGAAAAAAAGAGCTTAGTGTGAGGACAGCCTTCAATGCTGATTCCCAGTACACCAAAAATGCTACTTAAAGGGGCCAGAGAGAGGGCCCAGTGGCTGAGAGCACTGGCCGCTCAGTCGTGGGCCTTGGAGTTCCCAGCACCCATCTGTGTTGGGCAGTTCATTAACACCTGTAATCAGATCCAAGGATCAGATGCCCTCTTCTGGCCTCTGTAGGCACCCTCACACACTCAGATAGACACATGCACACACACACACACACACACACACACACACACACACACACACACACACAAATTGAAATGTTATTTACATTCCCAACCATTTTTTTGATGTGAGTCCCTAGCCTTATGATATAACCACTTTTTCTGCTTTCACATGGGGTATGAAAGTCTAATTTTAACCACATCCTCACCAACACGTGACCAAGTTTTAGAGTATATTGACAGCAAATGATGGTGCTCTAAATTTTTAAAATGAGCTTTAAAAAGTTGAATTACAAATTTTACATCAACTACATCTCAATTACTTTCTTTTCCATACCCAGAAAACAAAACAAAACAAACAAACAAACAAACAAACCCATGTCCCTGCCCCTTCAGATTATTAATTTTATTTCATCCTGAAGCATGGCACATGGAAATGGTACCTCTCTTGTGTCAACCACAGGTCCCCATCAGTGTCCTAGACCAACACATACTGTTCCAGGCTGCTCTGAACTTGTGCTCTCTAACTATGTGGAGCACAGTCTGGACTGCCCTTTGTGTCTGGCTTGTATGAGTACTTGTTATATTGAATAAAAGCTGATTATCATCCTTGAGAGCCCATCAAAAACAACATTATTACATTCAGAATTCTGGTGAAGCTTTTGGGCAGTCACAGGATGTACTTGCTAATTCTTGCATCAAAATATTACCCAGAGCTGACGGTATGAGAACAGTATGAACAGTTAGTTATCGGTCCCTGGGAGAGGCTTCCCAGAGCAGAGAGGTAAAGGAGCACAGGGTCCAAACTTGAGTAATTAAAGATAGGAAGAAACACCAGTCATTTAATGGTTTAAAGGTACATAAACAGATTATGCCATCTAAATTTTGCAAAACATGGGCAGTAAACACCTCATGTTGAAAGGGAAAAATCAGTAGCCATCTTGAGAGACGCTCCCCCGCCCCAAAGGTATTTGCTGATCAGCAGTTTTAGAACTGATCAGAAGTTGAACTCATGGGAAGATAAGGCTGGAACAATGAATCTATATATCCTGCACTTGGCAAAACAAGATATGGGGAGTAATGGACTCTACTGACCAGAAATTGAACTTATGGGAAAATAAATCTGAATGTATATATCCTGGGTTCAGCAAAAACAGGACCTAGGGAGTAAAACATTTATGTCTCTGTAGATACCCTGCATCCTGTTAGCCATCAGTAATTTCACACTTATAGTTCAGCCAGTAATTTCAAAGAATTACCTCACCTCTAGCCCCCTTGTCCAATCCCGAGATATGTAACCCTCTGCGTGTAAACCTTTCCTATATAAACCCCTTAAAGTGAGTGCTCGGGGCCATCCTCCTCCACCCGCTGTGCCGAGTGTTTGGAACGACCAAGCCCAGGCTTGCTTTGTTATTAATAAACCCCTGTGTGCTTGCATTGGATATCAACTCTGTGGTGGCCTTGCTTGGGGGTCTTGCGACACAAGACCCCCAACAATGTAAACGCAAGTGGGAAGCTATTGGTGACTCTGATCAAGTGTGGTGGCGGCATGACTCTCAAGCTGGGAAATTGGCACTGTAAATATACTCTAACACCTTATTTCATGGGGAGGACAGATTCAGGTGTCGATTTGTCTGGACCATGAGATGCCCAGAGAGTCACTCAAACATTGTTCTCTTGCTGTTTCTGCCAAGCTGTTTCTTGATGAAAGGAGCTGATTTAAGGTAGACTGAATGAAGCAGATTGTCTTCCCTCTTGGGGTGGGCCTCATGCAATCCATTTACAGACTGTAGAGAACTAAAGGGTAGCCTGCCTTCCTTCATGCCTGCCAAGCTTGAAGCTGGAACATCAGAGTTTTGCTGTTTCATTTTCCTAGGTCTGAAATCCAGGTCTCCAGCCATTGGAACAGAACTACATCTGAGTCTTAGGCTTCCGCATTTGGAATGGAATCATAACATCAGCCTGTACAGGTCTCCAGCCTACTGACTTAGCATGCAGATCTTGGGATGTGGCAGTCCGCATGATCATTAGGTGGGTCAATTTCGTATAAGGAACATTGACGAGATACTGGTTCTGTCTTTGTAGAAACCTTGACTAATCCATCACATTGTGTGCAAAGGAAAAGAATTTGAATTTGAAAAAAAAAGAAGACTTTTGTTTCAGATACAATCAATGGATGAGGCTTCCAAGACAAAATCCTTTCTTTTCTCCTGTTTAAGGTGAAATGAACAAAGAACAACTTCTGCTAGCTTCTCTGTTCCATGGCCATTGTTTATAGCCACAGTCCTAACAGCTTGTGTCCTGTTACTGCCTGTGATGGCTCGAATAATAAACGTTCCCCATAGCCCCTGGCATTTGGATACTTGGTCAGTATTCAAATGGTCCCTAGTATTCAGATGCCCTTTGGGAAGGTTGAAGAGGCATGGTCTTACTGGAGGATACACCACTGTGGGTGGGCTTTGAGATTCAAAAGCCTCAAGCCATTCCCTGGTGCTCTTTGCTAAAGTGTGATCTCTTAGCTTCCTGCTCCAGCACCACGCTGCTTTCTGCCATACTTGGCCGCCAGGACAGACTCTTAGCCCTCTGGAACTGTAAACGAAATAAACCCTTCCTTCAGTCAGTTGCCTTGGTCTCGACAGCAATAGAATAGTAACTAATACACCATCCTTTCTGAAGGGTTCACAACACGCCCCAAGGTCGGGCGTGTTTGCATACGCCCGGCGGACACTTCTGCCTAGCCAGTTCCAGGTCAGGATAGCCATTTCTGGGTCAGGGCATCTTGTAACCAGGACGCCCGGCAGACCTGGACACTTCCGCCTAGCCAGTTCCAGATCAAGATAGCCATTTCCAGGTCAAGGCGTCTCACGTGACCAGGATCCGTGACGTCACGTGTCCACGCAAGCGCGCTGCATGTCTACGTGATCTACATCGACCTGTGCACACCCCGCCTTTAAAAACCGCCGCCATGCCCTGGACTCTCCTCTCTGTACACGTGTTTCCCACAGGCCTGGTCACTTTCTGTCCTTTCCTCTCAATAAACTCTTATTAGCGGATTCTGTCGTGTTTCATGACATTTCCTTGCAGGGTAACAGTGCAAATAACTAACTTTCTCTTGGAGGTGTTGGGGAAGAGTGTGGAGATGATCGGCCATAACTCATTCCCACTCATCTGGGGGACAATAACCCCACTGCATGTTTCCCTAATGGGAATGTTGCCTTGCCTGGTGTGGACATGGAGTCTGTGTACTGTGTTTGCTCTTCCCACCGCCAAGTCAGCTGTCACTGCCTCTGAGCCCACATGTCATGACAACCCCACCAGCTTCAGGCTCTTTCTTTCTGTACAGAGGGAAATAGGAAGCCTCAGAGTGAGTTTAGTTCTCAGGCCACGACTTCTGCTGATGCCCGGAGACTCCCACTGGGCTTCACAAATGGCCAGAACCCTAGAAAGGAAGACTGGCGACAGGCACATCACAACATGTTTCTAAATCAGAAGACAAATCAATGCAATATTCGAAAAGCCAAGTTTTTTTTTTTAAAAAAAAATTATCTTACATATAAGAGTACCTGCATACATGTATCTGTGAACCACATACATACAGTGCCCACAGAGGCCATAAGAAGGCATCAGATACCCTGGAACTGAGCTGCAGATGGTTGTGAGCCTTAATTTGGGTGCTGGGAATGGAACCCCAACCCTCTGCAAGAGCAGCCCGTGCCCTTAACCACTGAGCCATCCCTGACACTCTGCTGCCAGGTTCCTTCTCATGCTAGAGATTCAGACCATAATAACTGAAGGGGTTAATGCAGCAGCACTCTTGGCTGGCCGCTGCCATTGGTGGTTTCGGAGGCGGAAGAGAGTGCTGGATGCTGCGGTGGCGGAAGAATCATGAGCCATGGTTACCTTTTGGGGGGCTTTATTAGGAGGAAGGGGAGAGAGAGAGAGAGAGAGAGAGAGAGAGAGAGAGAGAGAGAGAGAGAGAGAGGAAGTACAGAGGGAATACGGAAAAGAGGGCCTGTGGGAGGGCATGCCCGCTTTTTAGGCTAGGACGCCTTCCCAGTCTGATGACCTAATAAGGACATAATCCTTACAATAACGGGTGAGCCCTGTCCCTCCTCTTGCACCCATTCTGGGTTCTGACTGTGAGACCAAAATGAGCCATCTTAGAAATAAGCCAAAATGCTTTCACCCTAAAACTAATGCCTAAGATTTCTCCTTTTAGGAATAGGCCATTAATTACTAACACCAGTCAGTCCAGATTCCAGAAACCAGGAAGTGTAAAAGTACAGAGTCACAAGGTAGTCGCCAGGTAATGACTGCTGGACTATGGAATGTCCTCTCCCTGGTTTCCAGGGTAACTGACCACAGAAATGTCCCCACCTGAGGGCAGCCAATGAGAAATGGTGGCGGGTAACCACTCCCTTTGAAGTAAGATTAAGCCATGATTTCTAGAAAGCTCCTAGAAGCGAGCCAATCAGAATTGTACCCGTACTAGCACCCCTAAATGATGTAACCTTGTGGCTTTTGCCTTTAAAAACTGAGCTTGCAGACAGGTGGGTACTTCTTCCAGCCTCCACTGTGTTGGATCTGTTGGACGAAGTCCCTGCCTAGGCTTGTATTTGGATATCCAGAATTAAACCTTGCTTTTTTGCATTCTGGCATGCTCATCTTTGGTGGTCTCTCTGGGGGTCGCAATCTGGGCACAACACTGACTTTGTCACTTCCTTGATGGCAGGAGGCCAAGTCTGGTGGCTGATGGTGGAGGATATTCACAGCCCTGACACACGGTCTGGATAAGTACGTTTGTATGTGTGGGCATGAGTGTGGGCATCAGAGCATGGGCACCAGAGCATGGGGAGAAAAGCAGGGTCAGAGAGCTCTTTTCTCTCCAGCTAACCGTCATAAGACAGCTTCAAAGCACTTCCCCGTCCAATACGTTAGTTAAACCTCATATCGAGCATATAAGTTACAATACTTACCCAGCTTGGATGAGTGGACTCTTGAAACTCATAAGCTGCTGTTAGTGTAAGATCACAGAGTCAGGTGGTACCACGAGGTTCCTATCAACACACCCCATGCTCCCCAGTTAAAAATCCTCGGTGCCCACCAACCAGCTCCAGAGTGGCTTAGGCACAATTTCAGAAATGTTTTCTTTTTCTTTCTTTCTTCCTTCCTTCCTTCCTTCCTTCCTTCCTTCCTTCCTTCCTTCCTTCCTTCCTTCCTTCCTTTATGT
>CABHPP010106000.1:0-14975 GCA_902168425.1 Peromyscus attwateri | reverse complement strand
TTTCTTTCTTTCTTTCCTTTTTTTTTCTTTTTTGGTTTTTTTGAGGCAGGGTTTCTCTGTGTAGTTTTGGTGCCTGTCCTGGATCTTGTTCTGTAGACCAGGCTGGCCTCAAATTCACAGAGATCCGCCTGGCTCTGCCTCCTGAGTGCTGGGATTAAAGGCGTGCGCCACTACCACCTGGCATGGTTTCTTAAACACAAAATTCCAATTAAGCCGTGCTTTGCCCAAATATGATCACAAAGCACCACGTGACACTACCATCTAATTAAATTGTAAGAGCATGCAGACATGTGTCTTCATAGGTGGAAAGTGAAAGTTTGTGGGGTAATTACCTAATGACAAAGATCTACATAAAGAGAAATTGTGTATCTTTTGGCATCATATGGACCTAGCATTTCGGTGAAACAAATTTATGGCACAGCATCTTCATAGTTGTTTAAATTTTAGATGTAGACCATTCATTGTCATTGTTTATGTTCCACATAAACAATCTTTTGTGGGTCACCACAAAAGCAGAGGGGGGAGGTTCCAGTGGAAAGAGACAGCGCAAGGTATGACAATGGGTAACCCAAGTGCTGGCCTCACAGCAGATTCCAACATCTTAGTTCCTATACTCGAAGGAAAACTAGCTAGTATTATCTGTGATGAATTTATCAGATGATGTGATTCCTAGAAAAGTAGACACTCAGAAGCCCATTTCAGTATGAGAACTTCCACAAACACCCTAGGAGAGATGAAACAGAAAGACGCAGAAGCTGTGAGTAAACACATCAAAGGAGACGTAGAAATAGACATAGGCAAGATGCTCCCGTCAGTGATCATCAGGGAAACACAGACCAAAGCTGCTACACAGTGTCACCCCTAACCGCTAGGATGACTGCTGCCAAAGGTGAGCAGGTAAATGTTGTCGAAGGTCTGGAGACAAGACAACCAGCCCTTGCATGCCATCGGTGTGAATGCAGATTGGAGCAGTTCTTTTGGAAAACTATGAGAAATTAAAAGTAGAGCTCTCCCCTGACTCAGCCATCCCACAGAAATAGTCTATTCACAGAGGAAATGAACTCACCACCCTCACAAGGCATCTACGTGCCCCTAGGCATTGCAGTGTTATTCATGACAGCCAGGACGCCAACGCAACCTCACGGTCTCTCAGGGCACAGATGGGTAAAGACATGAGGGCATTATTCGATATAGTCAGTCTTCAGAGAATGAGCTGCAGCGCAGAGGAAACTGGAGTGCTTCAGACTGAACTCTGAGAAGACAGACACAGAAGAAAACATCGCGTGTGGTCTCTTCTGCGTAGAACCACAAACCCCAACTCAAATACACAGGGATACACAACAAAGCAATGGTCACCAGGGCAGGGGCTGGGGAGAAATATGAAGGCGACAAATCAAGACACACGCCGGATAAAGATTACCGGTAGGAATAAGCCATACGCTACGGGATTTGTGATAAATAAGCAGATTTTAGCTGTTCTTGTACAACTAAAATGGTCAGCTGTTTGAGACGAATATGTTCATTTCCTTGAATGCTAGTAACCGCCTTGTCAGTGGTATCCTACAAGAAAGGCTGTACATCTTGGAAATATAGAAAAAGGGGCTATGGAGAAGTTCAATGGGTAAAAACCCTGCTGGACAAGGTCCTGAATTCAAATCCCTAGAACCCACATAAAATGCCAGGTGTGGCCACTTGCTCATCCGTAACCCCAGAGCTGTGTGGAGTGGAGGGAGGATCACTGGAGCTCGTTGGCTGTCAGACTATGAGAAAGTCAAGCTCCAGGTTCGAGGAGCGACCCGTTGTCAATGGGATAAGATTTATATTGATAGAGCACCTGATGTCCTCATCTGGTCTCCATATATGATACACTGCCATGGGCATGTGCACCCACATTCCCACATGCACAGGTCCCGTGCATTATGGACACACAAATTCAAAAATACAGAATAAAATTTACTCTATACTTGATGTGAAATTATTTGTATAAAGATTTAAATCCCCTCATGCAGCCTCATAGGGTCAATTTTAACCTGTGTCGTCTGATAAAAATCAGTGAATAGGAAAGCAATTCTCTAGGTAGTTGTAAGAAGAGTTACTTCAGCATGCTAGACACACAATGGTAATACCTCACAGAATTGTGAACCCAAGGGACAAGGCTAGGGTGGGAAATGGGGTGGCATAGCAGCATGGCGAGTATGACAATGGTAAACGGTTGTGGGCACTGTGAGCCCCAACCGTGACTCATCTCATCCTCTAGTCATGTACCAGGTGAGGAGGGCTGAGGAGCAGACAGGAGCACTCCTCAGACATGGTTCCCGTTACTCAGAGTGGCATCAGATGTTTGGAAAGCAGTTCCGTGTTCTCACCCTGACAGCCCATTGAGCCTCACTGACCCAAACAGTTTCAATCAACTTCCAGAGGAACCATGGACAGCTGCGGTCTGGGTCCAGTGGCTGCACTGTCCAAGATGTGCATCATCGTCAGAGTTAAAAAAAAATTGGTGTTCATTGACGTGAAATAGACGGGAACGAGAATGAGGAGATGGGATTCAACCAAGTTAAAGTGCAGGAAAGGGAAGGGAGCCCACAGATAAAAGGAAAGGAGTCAAAGGTCCTTTAAAGTGTGTTTGGAAAGGAAATTAGAGAGAAGATAGGTAGATGAGAGGCAGACTGCTAACATCCAGGCCAAGCTGACACAGCTCAGGGACATCCCCCAGACTCAGGGGACCCACTCCTGCCCTTTCCTGGGTGGGGCAGTCCACGGAGTCCCTCAGCACCCAGCATAGCCGTTCCTGGCTCTACAGTGGCCTACAACTGTCACGCCAAGACGTATCTCAAGCCATCCGCCCGAAGCAATGAAAATGAACTATGTGGACTCTTCCCTCAAAAGTGGCTGCCATGTCCACCACTGTCTGTAGGGCTCTGGTCACTTTTCCCTCAGCTCCTTTTGTGAAGTCCCATATTTTGCCCTCCTCACCCTTTCAGACACATGGCTCATCGTGGAGGTCCATGGAGCATCCTTCCTGGAACCACTCTGGATCTGGCATTGGTTCCTTGACATCCTTCATATAATCACTAAGTGTCCATCTCCATGTGATCCTGATATTATCAGAGACATTGTATCGCACAGACCTCACAGCCTGCTCAGTCTAGGCTGCAAACAAACCAGTGTAGGAGGTTCATTTCTGTGGCATAATGATTCAAAGAATTACATCAAAAATTAATTGTCACAGACAAAAAATTACTGAAACGTGATGGAGTTAGAATCAGATGGTTTCTCTGAACTATTGTAGTTCCAGTATCCTAATTTTTCCCGGCATAATTTTAAAGATTAACACTCTTTCCCCTCCCCACCCCCAAGGAGAGCTGATCACTTACAGAGATTTATGTCCATCATCTTCAGGAGCAGCTCCGAGTCAGGGTGGATATTTTTTACATAAGTGTAATTATATGTAAGTGCTATAATTTAATTACCATGATTCCATCCCTATTGATTTCAGATACTCACTTAGAGCCCACAGACATGGCTGTGTGAGGCTGACAGACAGGATCATCTGTTCCAATGCCCACAGTTGCAGATGGGATATGGAAAAGACTACTGGTTAAAGAACCTTGGTGGGGGTGGGGTAGGGGGAGAGTCTTCTTCTACGAGATGTTATGGCAGGGATTTTCAATTAAGGGCTGATTTTCAGGTAGGGAGGACAAAATACAGCGTGGTTATAGAAGGCTAAAAGGCAACATTTGAGAAAAATACATGTAGAAGGTTAAATACACAGATAGAAATTAAATATCAAGACGCTAATAGATGCAAAAACCTTAGCACTGGAGAAAAGAGTGCCGGCAGCAGTGGCTCACAAATGTGGGTATCGGTGTGGAGGAAATAAAGATTCTGAATGTCAGGGCGAACACTAACATGCTCTTCCTGCCTCCGAAGGAAACTCCTGGGTTAAGAATTTAACCTCACATTATCTTTCAGTTGGAGAAAGTGGTCCTGGGAGCAACTCTCTCAAGAGAAAGTCCCACCACACAACTCTGGGGTGTTCTTGAAACCTGGAAGCACCTGAAGCAGTATATTTCAGACCTGGTAAGATTTGAGATCATTCTTTTAAGCTTGAAAAGCACCTCAGGCTGGTAGGGGCAAGGCAGGATTTTTTACAAGATACAAACGTTGCTATTGTGGGGGTAGATAGTCTTTCACTGCCCGAACTAGGGCACCTGAGTACAAGGATTCTTGTACCTGCTGCTAAAGTCCCAAGATCAAAATAAAATAAATATATTGCTGAATGTGGTGGTCATGCCTTTAATCTCAGCACTTGCAAGGTTGAACTTGTAGGTTTCAGGTCAGTGTGGTCTACATAGTGAGCTCCAGGACAGACAGGACTACATAGAGAGGTCCTAGCTCTCAATAGATAGAGAGACAGACAGACAGACAGACAGATGACAGATATTAGTGCCAATACCTAATCACTTTCTGAAATAGAAGAAAAACATGTAAAACTTATGTCAAAGACACAGATGGGGAAATCATTTTTAAAAATTGCTACAAATATCTTTATGTATTCCATATTATAAAAAAATTTAATATAATAGGAATTTCATATAGAAGAATTTATAAAATAAATTGATAAAAAAGTACCATTAAAGACACATAGTATAGCTTTTGGTTAGCTTCTGTTTCTATGCTGGAGTTGTAAATATGATACAAAATAGTTTTATATAAATGATCCACCAACTCACACAAATTCTATTCAGTCAACAGATGTGAGGCTTTGCATTGAGTAATAGCGATGAATTTTGGTGTGTGAGTTGGAAGATCTTCTCAAAAGTGTAATATTAATTAAAGTAGTAAAACTTTCATTCAAAATTGATGGCTTTATTGTTAGACTACTGGTGGGTTTTTAATTCATATTTATTAATTATATCTTGAACTCCCCCATGAGGTATCCTGGACCCTGGACAGATTTCTGATTAAATGTTTCATGTAAGTAATAAATGTGTTCAGTCTTCCTTTTGCCTCTAGTGTTTACTGCCAGGGTGATGTGATGGGAAGTCTTGGAGTCATTCCTACAAATAGTCCAATGTCCAAAGTTGTGTGGTACAGTGTTACACACTGACTGGGCTACAGCATCATGTTGTTCAAACAATAATTGGAGTGCTGCAATGGCAGCTTTTGGTGGGTTTGGTGACACCTCTGAGCAGCTGAATCCAATAATAAGAGCACCCTGTGGGATCCAGGCGGGATCCACAGAATCAGCTGGAAGGCATAAAGTCAGAAATGAGGTTTTCAGTGGAAGAGGGAATTCCACATAAGTGGTTTGCAGTTAGTGGTGCTCAATACCTGTCTGTTCTAGGGGGCCCAGCCTTATCTAGTTTCATCGGTTTTTCTCTGTCTTGCAAACCCATGCATGCACACACACACACACACACACACACACACACACACACACACACACAGTGTTTCTCTAGCCTAGCCCTGAGTGACCTGAATTCTGTCATTGAGCATGGGGTGATGTGGTAACAAGCACCAGAATACATTAAGTAACCATAGAGCTGGGTGGCTGTAGACGCTAAAAGAATTATTACTAAGGAGCATACAGAAAAGCTGAGTTGATCTGGAGGCAGTTTGTATAAAGGAGATGTTAAGGACTCTTCTTTTGAGGGCTCAGGGAGAAATGAGGACATTGTCTTAGTCACTGTTCTATTTCCTTGAAGAGACACCATGACCAAGGCAATGATTAGAAAAGAAAACATTTAATTGTGGGCTTGATTACAGTTTGAGGGGTTTAGTCCGTGATCACCATGGCAGGAAGCAGACAGGCATGGTGCTGGAGTAGTAGCTGAGAGCTTTACATTCTAATCCTCAGGCAGCAGGCAGAGAGGGAGAGAATGGGTGGTGTGGGCTGTTGAAAACTCAAAGGCCACCTCCTCCAACAAGGACACACCTCCTAATCCTCCCCAAACAGTTCCACTGGGAATCAAGCATTCAAACATATGAGCCTATGGGGACATTATCATTCAAACTAACATAGATGTATTACTGAAAAGGCCTCTGCTTTCTCTTCCAGTCTATTCTTTGTACCTCCTTTCCTTTCTTCCTTCCTATCCTCTCCTCCCTCTCTTCCTCTCCCCTTCCCCCTTTCCTTTCTTCGTTTTTCCTTCCCCTTCATTTCTTCATTATGTTCGTCCATTCTTCTTTTTTCTTTTCTTCTATTCTCCCCATCTTGCTTTTATCCCCCTTTCCCTCTTTCCTCCCCCATCTCCTTCCCTCCCTCCCTCCTCCTCTCCCTTTCTTCCTTCTCTCCTTCCTTTCCTCCTCATTCCCATCCATTCTTCCTCCCCATCTTCCTTCCTTTCTTGTTTTGTGTCTGTGGCAAGGTCTTGCCATGTGTGGTCCTCTGTTCTCTTTGGTTATGCTGGGGAATGCTCACACTCGGGGTCTTGCTCTGGGACTCCTCTGCCCACCATGTTCTTCCCCAGGACTGTGCTCTCTCTGGGGGCCCCAGAATACAATTCCTGTTGCCCTCTGGATATTGGAGCCACAAGCAATCTTCAGTATTCCTCATCAACAGATGCTTTACCCAGTCTCTTCATGGCCTCCTCTAGAGAAGGAAATGCAGGACTTATGGATTATGAAGCCTGGCCCCAGCGGCAGTCTGCCCTCTTCTTGTGACAGCATCACAGTGTAGACATCTGCCTCGTGCTCCTTCAGCCACACCTTGCCCATCAGGACAGACCATACTCTCTCAAACTGTAAGTGGAAAAAAAACCCCTCCTATTCTTTAAGTTGCTTTTCCCCCTATATTTTAATCACAGCAACAAGAAATACCATCAGTACTTCCAATCTCATAATGTGTGTAATCACCTCTGCAGGTACACTTTTTACACTGATGAGGTCTGAGTGTACTGGTCTAGGTAACTAGGAGGTAAGTTTGACACAAAATGAGAACAGATTCACTGAGAGGTGATTCAAAGATCGGAATCTTAGGACTTGTTAAAATTTAAATGTCTAGGAGAATTTTCTTCCCAAGAAGATGCCTTGGACTGGACTCTTAACCTTCCTACAATGTGAAGTTGACTTTATTTGGAAATAGTCTTTGTGAAGATAATTTAGTTAGGATTAGGCCATGATGGAGGGTTCTACCCAATAATACTGGACTCAGAGGTCATGGTGCATAGAGACATAGGCAAATGAATGGAGGACTGGTAATGATGGAGAAGTGAGTGGGGTGGAACACTGACAGCCCAAGGGCTTCCCTTAATGCTGAAGACAAGAGGAAGAACATACCTGCTCACATCTTGATGTCAGATTATAGCTTTGTGTTGTTTGAAGGCACCAAGCTTGTGATAGTTTGGAAATGGATACAGAGAAGAAGCAGAATAGGAAAGTATTCTGTTTGTGATAGAAAACAAGGTACATGCTGCTAATCCTTTTAGTAAGGCCCCTGAACCCAGAACCAAATATTGGGAAAAGATTTGTCTAGGAAGCCACAAATCTCTGATTTCATGACCTACAGAGTTCTCAATATCCTAGGTGTTATTCATCCTTCTAGATCCTGGAGCACAAATTCCTTCATTTCCTTGAAAGACAGTAGAGGCATTTTACTATTCCTTCATAGACAAAGCTCCTAAAGAGTCAAATGCTTGCAGATCAGATGCTCCTGGTAGGTAAACAGTGTCAAAAATCCATTATTTACTTCTCTGAAATTACTAAAAACTCATATTGATAATAAAACAACATTAGGTAATTCTTATAGAACCGAAATTGTACAAAACATGTTCTCTGGTTACACTGAGTCAAACTGAAAAATTAATAACAACAGTTTACATGAAAATCCCTAAGCATTTGAAAATTAAGTAATATATATCAGAATAATGTACAGACCAAAGAATAAGTTGTAAAGTAAATTAGTGAAACATTTTAACTAAGCTAAATAAAATCCAATTTCCAGAATGTGTGGGATGCATTCAAAATGGGGTTCTGAGGGAAAATTCTCTCATTAAATACCTACATTAATAAATAAAGTCTCAAATCAATTATCTAAGTTTCCATGTTAAAAAATATGAAAGACTCAAAAAGAGGTATCCCATTTCTGGTACTGGGAGTTTTATTTGCTAGCATATAATGTCTAATTGGGGCACTGTCTCCCCCATTATATGGTAACTTCATTTAAATTCCTTTTATTTATCTATATATTTTGGGAAGCTTCTACAGTAGTAGGTTCTATGTGGCTTTTCAAATGGCCTTAGTGTAGTCATCTCTCCCTCTATTTACTCCTATACCTTGCACTTTCAGCCCCTTTCCCATTTAATCCCCCATCCTAATTTCCCCTTTATAATACCATATTCTATTTCTCCTTCTATAAAAGATCTTCTCCTCCATCCTGATCGCTTACCAGCTACCTAACCCCTGTGGTTATTTAGCCTGAGACACACATACTTAAAGCTTAAAAGGCAACATCCACTTATTTGTCTTTCTGGACATGGGTTACTCAGGATGACTGTTTCTAGCTCTGTCCACTAACCTACAAACTTCATTATTTGATTTGTCTTAACAGCTGGATAATATTCCATTGAGTAAATCCATCCCATTTTCATTGTCCATTCATCAGTTGATGGACATCTGGGCTATTTTTAATTTCTGGCTCTTATGATTAGAGAAACAACGAACATGGATGAGCACGTGTCTGTAGTAAGATGAAGACTGAAAGTTCTTTGAGTGCATGCCGGATTTTGTGGTGGATTTACTTCAGCTTTTTGAGGAACTGCCACAGTGATTTCAATAGTGGTTGCACCAGCTGGCACTCCATAAGCAAGGAGTAGTGTCCCCCTTTCCTCACGTCCTTGCTAGAATCTGCTGTCGTTGGTTGTATTAACCTTGTCCATTCTGACTGGGTTAAGAAGAAATCTCAAAGTAGTTTCAATTTGCGTCTCCTAATAGCTGATATTGAATATCTTCTTGAGTCATTGGCCAAAGGGGTCCTGTAGACCCTGTGCTCACCACCAAGCATCACAGGCTATCGCTGAAGCTATTGGATACCCTCCATTGTCTGGCCGCTAAACAAGGAGTTATTTGCAATTGATAGGTGCTGAGAGATGCAAGATTAGTTTTCCTTGGTGGAGTAATACCAGATATATCAACTGCACTCTGGGACAGGTCTCATACTCAGGAGTAGTAGGCCAACAAAATGGACTCCATGTCGTGTGTGTGTGTGTGTGTGTGTGTGTGTGAGAGAGAGAGAGAGAGAGAGAGAGAGAGAGAGAGAGAGAGAGAGAGGAGATTTCTGCCAATAAAATCCTTAAATTTTCATTAGATTTTTTAGGAGAATTTTTAAAAAACAAAATTTGTTCACTAGATATAAAATCTTCACCTGTCAATAGTAAATAGTGTTCTCAAGACTTCAACATCTCTCTCTCTCTCTCTCTCTCTCTCTCTCTCTCTCACACACACACACACACACACACACACACACAAACACACACACACACACACACACACACACACCACATACACACACAAAAAATACATAAATACAAATAAGATAAATAAGAACAGAAATGTTAAGGGAAGTTTTTCTGGTTAAAGACATATATTTCATGAAAAAAACTGGACCATAGGAAGAAGAGAAGTATAAATGATTTTTTTCTATTAACTTATTTCTTATAATGGATTATTACTACACAAAACCAAAAACAATGAATTTATAGTATAAATAACAACCGGGAAGTATGACCAATACCACAAATATGGTGGGAGTGGCTTGAAACACACTGTTGTAAGGGTCTCACACTTCAAGTGGAGTGATGTAACATTATCTGAAAATACACATTGATGAACTGACCACCTTCTAAGAAAAAAATGAGACGTAAAATTGTGTCAACAGGAAAAGCTAAAACTCCTCAGAACCGCAAAACCCAAGGGAAGGATGGTAATGGACACCAAGAACTAAAGACTGAGAAGACAGCAGAGAGCGGACAGCGTCTGACAACTCACTCTAAACCCTAGTGTTCAAGTTCTAGTGCAGACAAGAGGGCAGAGGCTTGTCCTCCTCTCCTCCTCCCAGCAGAAACGTGACAAGTCTGGAAACTGCAAGTTCCAGCCGTAGAGGAACCCCATCTTGAGATGGGGGAAGCAAAGGTACCTGACCAGGGACCTAGAGCTTTAGAAGCTGTAGCCAGCAGGATCTCTTCAGGTCCTCCCACCTCCCATTTCAAACATGGCAAATGAAGATACCCAAGGTAAGTTTTCCCCCTTTCTGCTCAAATGGGAGTCCTTAAGAGACTTCGGTCAGAAGGTTGAACAACAGACACACGTGTGTAGAAAAATGTCGTATCCTACAAGACAGAGATGTGGAATACATAAAGGACTCCTAAAACTCAGCAGTCAAAAAACAAAACAAAACCACAATTAGAAAATGGGTAAAACATGTAAGGAGACATTTTATCGGAAAGGGTATACAGATGGTACATAAGCCCGTGAAAAGATGTTCAGCATCATTAGCCATTAGGGAAATGCAAATTAAAAGTACAGTGAGCTATCTCTCCACACCTATCAAAATGAGTTCCATAAGAGATAGTGACATTACCAACTGTTGGCAAGGCTGCAAGGAGACTGAATTGCTCCCTGCAGTTGTGGTTGGTGTATAAAACGATGTGACCACTGTGAGAAACAGTTTGGCCAGTTCTCACAAAAACTCAAAGTTTTTGCCACACAACACAGAAATTGCACTCCCAGTGATAGATGCCCAAAAATGAAAACCCACATTCCTACAAAAACCTGCACAGGAGTGTACCTTAAAGCTGTGACATTCAGTGGTGAGTGTTAAACAGTTTGGTACATGAATAGCATGGAGTACTAGTCAGTAATCAAGTGGAATTTTGATCCACACAAATTAGATCCCAGAAGATTCTGCTTAGGGTAAAAAAGCCATTACATGTGATCTGTAAATGCCCCTGTCTATGGGCTGCGGTTCCCCCAGCTCCCAGCAACAGTCAGATAAGGGTTCATATGTTAAGGCTTACAGCTTGTGGACAGCTCAGGCTTAGATTTAGATTCCTTTCCTCTGGAACCAATAAGAAAGAACTCACTGTGAGTTGGTCACCACTGACCCCATGGAGGGTCATCACTCAGGAATTGTGGGTGTTCCAGGATTATCGCCACCCTGGCAAACATCTTCTTGTAGTTTCAGGAAATTTCCTAGAAATGGATACAGACATCTGTTTTTAGGACAATCTGAAATTTTATTTATTCATTTCTCACATTTCAGGAGTTTTTCTCACTTTTTTATTTGTTCACTTACTTCCCCTCCCCCCTTTGGTCTGTGTCTTATTGTCAGCGAACTCAACAAAGATTAAAATAAGTTTCCTTAATTTCTCAAGGATCCTGATGTCTTATAACAGAAAGGGACTTTAGAATGCAAAATCAACCATAATTATAGACAAGGAACAGCAGGTATCATTTTATAAAACGGTGTAGACATTTACTCAAAAGCAAAATACAATGATCTTTTGCACAGAAGTTTCAAATTTAGCTATGTCTACTTGTCTTTTCCAAAAGAAAATAATTACACTCTGCCCACAGTAAATGGCTTGCAATGGTTCACATGTGTGTGTTAGTTGAAGTGGATATTGGAAACATGATGGAAGCTCCTAATGTCATCACCAAAGAAAACCTTTCATCACTGACATCATCCCCATAACCATCATCATTGCTATTTTCAGATACCCACTGAGACTGTTTAGATGAACACACACGGAGTAGGTTGTATGATTATTAGATTTAAAAGCAAACATAATGTGCATGGTAAGTAAATTTAGAGAAAGAAGATAGTTGGTGGAAGGGGCTTGGAACTGAGATTCAAGACACTTGGATCTTGTTTCAAATGTGCCAGTAACCAACCAAGTAATAAAGTGAAGTTATTAACCTCTGTCCCCTCCCTTGTAAAATAAAGGTACAAGTCATGATAAGGGAGGGTCTTCTGGCTATGTTATCAAATCCTGACTGCTTAGAGTTTCTTTCCCTTAGGGAAATACATGAATGGAAATAAGGTGCTTGCTTCTGTAAATTTTTTGATTACATTCCTTTATTGCTTGTGTCTGAGCATGGGGAGGTTAGAGCCAACATGAAAGAGTTGTTTCTCTCCTTCCACCATGTGGGTTCCAGGGACCTAACTCATCTGTCAGTCTTCACCTGATGACAGTCTTCAGCTCTCTCAACAGCCTCAATATGTCAGGGCTTTGTCTTTGGATACTAACTGCCAAGAAGGGAGGCACCCCTGTGTGATATGAACTATAAGATAACATAACCATACCATGGTGAGCTTTATACAGCATTGCCTAGAAACAAAGAGAGGCAGGAGAACCAGAGACATCAGAGGACTTCTTCAGAGGTATCCTTTCAGACTGGCAATGAAAAAAGTTATATCCCAGAAAAGTGAAATCAGATGATCATGGACACCCAGACCCTAACACTGAGCCTCCTACTCCATCAGACTGTGAACATGCTCCCTTCTGTGACCTCACGCATTATGGAGGAAGCTGCGTAAGTTGAACACCAACAGATCGAACAGGTGCAAAGATTGTAAGAGGCCCCAGGGTCAAGGAATCAAAACTGGGCAAAGGCCCCCAAAGGCAAAGGTTGCTGATGCGTGGGGTGGGGGTGGGGAGCTGAGAATCCATACGAAGAGGTGGGAAAGAGTAGACGACAAAGGACAACTTGAGTCAGAAGAGGAGGAAGCATTTTTGCTGTCTTGGTAAAAAAAGAAAGCCTCATGAAATCCTAGAGCAGTTCATTTGAGCAAACAGCTTAATCCAAATCTTCCAGACAGGTCTATTGCTGTACCAACTTAAACGCCTGCAATCAGGTCCGACTGTCCTGGACAGAATCTCTAAAGCAGAGGTCAGGAGTGACTTGTAGTCTGGGTACTGGTGCCCTGGGTGTGCTTCCTCGGATTTTTGAGGGTTTCTAGTGCAACAGGCTGAAACTGTTTGCACTGGAGGCCGTTTCCTTCTCTGCCTGTCTGAATCACACTACCGCCATCTTTTCACGGGAGTCTTCCGAGCCAGTTTCAGAAGGCAGAAATCATGGCTTTATTTTATGTTTTAAATTGCATCCAGCCCTTCGGAGTCCATCGAAGTGATAAAACTGAAATAGAATGGGCCCCACTGATGGACCTTTGTCACTAATGCAGTGGGGAATGGCTGAGAAGAATAAGCCCCATCGGAGACAGATGCATTTGTGTTCTGAGGCAATAAAGTGTAGCCAAAACCGGAAATGGACACTCTGTAATAAAACCTGAGGGAATCCCAGCAATTTGGTCCTTTTCTTGTACTAAGAAATCACTTTAGCTCATGGGTTTTTTTTTTTTGAAGATGTGTAGTTTTTTTTTTTTTTCCCACCTCCTTCAATTTGATTTGCTTGTAGCTACTCCAGTGTTTTACCACGTGAAGTATGGGCATTTCAAGAAATGACCCACCTTGGTATTATATTTATTACCTCATAATGTGGCTATTGAAGTTCTGATGTTTGTACTCTAAAGAGCTCACTGGGAAGATTTCTGCCTGCCCTAGAAATACGACCTAACCAAAGCTATCCACAGGAAAGCGGCCAAAGCAGGCTCCAAGACTCAGCACACAGAACAACAGATGTCTTTGGATCTTATGAAAACTCTTCTTTATGTCCCCCTCTCCTAAGCCAGGTCTGGAACACTGTCATAAAGCAATGGTTTGTCCAAAGACTTTCTTCAGCTCAGTACCGGTGGTGCTGGGAGTGCCCTGGGCAGCTGAGCTTGGGAGTGCTGTGGTCACCCAGGGGGCTAAAGTATTGCAGGCTGTCTCTCTGACTCCTTGCTGGAGATATCAGTTGGTTACTTGATTGCCAGTACCATTCTGCATTGAAGGTGTATTTCCTGCGATGACAAGGGTGTGGATCTATGCACACATGGGGACTTTAGAGTCTTCGACTCCGTAAAAGTAATTTAAGACCTACAATACGAACCCATTGTCATCCTGCTGCATGAGGCAACTGTTGAGTTGTTGGGCAAAGGAGCCTCATGGGAACTGCCAAACAACCCAGGCTGTTGCTAAGGCTATTGGTGTTCTCCACAAACTGATGACGAGGCCCTCCCTATTGCTGAAGACAACACCTCCACAACTCACTGAACGTGGGGAAATCACACTATTGCCTACCTACCTGCAGCCTTCACCCTGCTGACAGCTCATGTTACTGGAAGGTACTCTGCACACCACTGAAAGAGAGAGGTGAAGACCAGCCCAACCACACACCCTTCAGTCTACAATGGTGATCTGCATTCAGTAGTGGCACACAGCTTGTGGGCCTAACCAACCAACATCTGACCAGATTTAAGGCCCACTCCATTCAATGGATCCCATCTCTGACATTGCTTAGGTGGCCAAGAACTTTAGACTAAATAGGTCAGGGATGTGGAAGGAAACCAAATATTACTGTTCTGCTAAATTAATGAAGTAACAAAAAGACTTACAACAACATTCTGCTACACTCATAGATCAGTGTCTTGCTCAGCCATCACCAGAGAAGCTTCCTTCTACCGCAGATAGAAATAAGTACAGAGACTCACAGCTGGACAATGTGCAGAGTGTGAGAGAGGTTGGAATACTCAGTCCTAAGCAGGATGTCTCCATCAAAGCCCTCCCTTCACAGTTCAGGGAACCCTGCAGAAGAGGAGGCAGAAAGATTGTAAGAGCCAGAGGGGCTGGAGAACATTGAGGAAACAAGGCCGTCTAAGCACAGCAGGAC
This sequence comes from Peromyscus attwateri, assembly GCA_902168425.1. Lineage (NCBI taxonomy): Eukaryota > Metazoa > Chordata > Mammalia > Rodentia > Cricetidae > Peromyscus > Peromyscus attwateri. Next base: position 203 of record CABHPP010106000.1, on the reverse strand, counting down.
CAACACACATAGGAACCCACAGAGATTGCTCAGGTCTGGGCCTGATGGGGTCCCAATGTTGAGAGCAGAAGTGGACACAGCCCACATCCTTAACCCAGAAGCTATCTCCAGTTAATAACCACTCACAAATGAAAAACAGATTTCTCCAAAGGAGTCTCATTAGGTATACAGACCATTCCTACGGCAGGCCCCACCCATGCCCA
>CABHPP010105997.1:26276-36333 GCA_902168425.1 Peromyscus attwateri | reverse complement strand
GTGTGTGTGTGTGTGTGTGTGTGTGTGTGTGTGTGTGTGTGTCTGTCTGTCTTGCTAGGGACCTTCATCCCCAGCATCATGCATGCTAGGCCAGCATTCTACCATAGACCTCCATTTTAGGCTTGCTTACTGCTTACAGTTTGTATTTCAAAATTAATAAGCCTTGTTTTCATTTTCCAATTCACCTTAGACAACAAAACAGAAACTTTTTGAACACTGTACACCATCTTACTCATTTCATAAAACTTAAGTAAAACTTCCAGAAACAACAAAATTCCCTGAACTCCAAAATAATTCACCCAAATTGGTTTTCTATCAACAACGTACTTTGATTTATAATGACTGGGAACTATTCTCTGCAGATATAGGCTTTAAGACTGTTGTGAACCTCCTCCGTCACAGTTAGGCAAATATTTTAATTCCTTGTTCAAGTTAGTTTTTTAAATTTTCATTTAGAAAAGACATTTTCTTTTAAGCTAAAAAAGAAAGAGTTTATTTCTTTTGTAAATGAAATAGCCAAGCAGAGAGATAACTGTGGTAAGCTTCTTGTTTGTATTGTAAGCTATTGCTGATATTATTGGTTAGCTTTTGTTCACGTTAGTTGTACCAGCTATTGACACTGTAAATCAAAATTGATTTCATTCTCACCAAGACCATGATTTATTGTTTATCCAAGAATCTACCACTGTTGTGACTCTCCCTCTGTGTTTTCCAGCTCCTCAGAGTTAAATCAAGTAAGTTAAACAGATTCAGTCAACATTCTCACACTAGGGATTTGACTGGTTACAAAGTTAAATTTGTTCTTTCTTTGGGCAGACCCAGAAAATAAGACAAATAATTTTCAGATTATTCCAAAGAATGTCATCAGTACTGGAAAAGCTGTGACCTTAACTCAGAGGGACAAACTCAAGTCTCTATTGCTCTGGAGCCACACACAGAATGTACTCTGAAATGTACGCCAAAATTTTGGCACGTTTATCATTTTTTTTAATCTGTATTGATGTTATTATGATGGCTTTGCCTTGTGATGTTTATTATATAAATAAAGCTGTTCTTTTTATTTTCATTTTTGAAAGTTTAAGAAGATCTTATATAAAGATTTATTTTTATGCTTGTGTTTGCTTGCATGTATATATGTGCACCTTGTTTATGCCTGGTCCCTGTGTAGGCCAGAAGAGTGTGTTGGATTCCTTGGAACTGGAGTCACAGACAGCTATCAATCTTATAGTTGCTGAGAACAGAACACAGGTCCTCTGCAAGAGCAGCAAGTGCTCTTAATGGCTGAGCCACCTCTCCCACCTCTGGGTTTATATTCTTCAAATACAAGCACCTGCATTTCTAATGTTGAATGCCTAACTGCTAACATAAAGAACCTTGATATTATACTTTACAATACTATATATATAGACCTAAATATACAAATTTAAGAGCAGTATGAACTCTTGATGCTTTTTAGCAACTATGTGTAATTCTTGTGGACACTGTGTAAATTCTGAGTGTATCTGGAAACCAGAATGGGCATATGAAGCTAACACCAGCTCGGTACCACACACTCCCAGGCTGTGTCTAACTACACTGCAATGTCTGTAACCCTGGGGCAGGCCAAGCCACAGACCTCCAGAACATGCAGAGACAGCTGTCTCTTCTCAGTGGATGGGATGCGGCAGAGTATTTCTAACATGAAAATTGTCATCTAACCACTTGTACTTAATGATATTCTATCTGGGGCAGGGTCCTGCTCCTCCTGCCTCAGCTAAGCCTCCCTGGTGCTGAGATCACAAGTGTGCTGTGCTCCTGTGCCAGTCTGTTTTAAGTGTAAGTTTCAATAACTACATTTAAAGTATCAGTGCAACCACTACTACATTTTTCCAAAACTTTTCCTTTACCCCCGACTGAACAATCCGTGATGATAATATAGCAATTATTCTTTGCTGCCTCCCTACCTGATAACTCTAATCTATTTCCTGTTACCCTGAATTTGTCTGTTCTAGAAACTTTATGTGGGTGGAACCACACAGCATCTGCCCACATGTGTCTGCATCACTCTACTTATCCTCATGTTTTTGAGGTTCTTTTATGTGGAGACTGATTTCCCTGGGCAGCAGGAAGAGGCAACCAGCATCCCTTCATCCCCCAGCAATAAAGACACTGAGAATCGGGCTTCCTGCCTGTGGCTACTGGAGAGTCTTGTCTATTTGCCTACAGAAGCAAAGACCAGTCTTCCAGTTGCCAGAGCATATACAGACACATCCCTCTATAGTGTGTTTCTCTTAACTGAGATCTTGAAATTTGCCCTCTCACCCCCATTTTCCCAAGGCAAATAGAATGGCAGCATCTCTGTAGACAGTTGCTTTTCTTTGGCAGAAAAAGATGAAGTTTCCTCAGTGAAGAAACATGTGGAGCCCTGTCTTCAACCTGCAGCTGTTTTTTTTTTTTTTCTTTTTTTAAGCCACATGACAAAAAATACTGTTAAGTCAGGAATTTTCTTAATGGTAGCAAGAGAAAAATGACTCACTCAGAATACAGATAACTTACATGTGTAAGAACCTAAGATACTTCGCAGCAGCATGTGGGGTAATTTTCCAAGAAGAGTTTGAAAACAAGATGTCTAGACTTTTCTCCTAATTGATGGCTATGCATAAAAATGTATCATAAAAATGTGTCTGAAATTGTGCAGGGGTATACCGCTAACAAAAGCACTTTTATCAGAAAAATAGGGCTGCTGCATGTTATATAGCAGAAATGTGTTAATATTACAATCATTTTGCTAATAGTGTTCTTCAAATTTTGTTTGTCAATTGGCTGCTTTCTGGTGTTGACAATTTTTCAAACAAGAGCTTCAAGAATGGATTGTGCTGCTCAGTTCTTACCCCAGCACAGTACAGCTTCTTTCTTAAAACCGGACTTTACTAATGAGTGATAGTAAATAAAATTCTTGTTCCCACTGGATGTTTTCAGTTTAAAACGTATGGCTTATAAAATGGCCACATGAATGAAACATTACTTCATTGAGGATACTGCAAAGAACAATATTCTAACTCCAAGTTACTTTCACTGTGAATATGAAGAAAAACTGCACCCAAGAACAGTTAAGGAGAAAATTAGTTTTGTGATAAAATCATGGGGATCAGATGTTTCCTATGTACTCTCCAGTTCCATGAATACCACCTATAAAACGACAGTCTCCTCAATGATGTTCCAAGATTGGCCTAGAAGCCTAGGAACCTTATAGCACAGTTCCTCCCTGTGGGCTGAACACAGGAGCTCTGTTCTTAGTACCCAATGAGGTGTGGAGTACACAGTCAGTCCAGCAGGCACGTGGTAGCTCCAGCGAAGAGTGCAGCCTGATGTGAGGAGTGGAGGCTTGGTGCTTTTCCTTCACTATGTCAACTATGAACATTTCATTTTTAAATTGCTATCACTCCCCAGGATGTCCACAGATGGACAGGCAAGGCATTCACTCATTCTTTTGGCTGCCCTGTGGTTATCTGTAAAATGCCTTGTCATAATAGGTCACAGACCATTCACATATATGGGTCATGCCAAATTGGGGGCCTAAAAGTAATCAGGGAGCTTAAAATCGAATTCTGCCACTGGATGCTCTCTCTTTAGACTATCATTCTGTAAACCTACACATCCATTTATTCGTCTTTTGTATTAAGATCAAAGTAAGCAAAACAAAGCAAAGTATTGTCTGTTACAGAAGGAGGCACTGTATGATTGGATGCATTTCCTTTATCTTACCAAGGACAGGCTTGGATTAGACCAGGAAATATATCTTAGAGGGAGTTGAGTTGGTCAAAGACTAGGACTGGATTCAAGGGAAAATGGTTCATAATCTGATAATCAGGAAGGGGATGGGATCTGTATTGTTCCTGTATACCCCACATTACCGAGAACCCTGTAAGTTTTCAAAAGAGAATTTCTCTAGAACTTGACTTTTAAAGTATGAACACTCAGCAGCTGTCTTCAGATTCATGTTGTCTTAACAGTGGCCGAATTCTCTCCACTAAGCATTCAGGAGATGCTGTACTCCCATTAGGAGTGGCCTCAGAGGCTTGTTCTCACAGCAGCCCAGCGTTTCTCTTCCTCCAGGGGAACTGAAGAACACCTTTCAATTGCAGATCCCAGGAAAGCACGCAAGTGTCAAACTCTGGAAGCACTGCATGGCAGAGATGTCACAATGACATTCTTAGATTTGGAGTGGCATACAAACCTGTCTTGAGTAACTTAAGGTCCTCTTGAAACAGACTAACCCAGTCAACTAAAGGTCATCTTAGTCACTAGCTTAAGTACTATTATTGGACATTCGGTTGGATTTTACTTGTTTGAAACATGACATTTTTCCCAGGTACAAAATACATTTTAAGAGTGGACAATGATGTTCCACTGGTAGTAACCCAAGACTCAGTAAGAGCAGCAGGAACTGTTTCCGGGTAAGGAGCCTTTTGCATCCCAAGTCAGGAGCCTGTAATTAAAGCCAATTCACAATGCATCTCATCATTCAATTTTTCCTTTTAACCTAATGTTTCCAACTCCTCTAAGCTCTCATTCCTGGAAAAGCTTCTGGCAGTCACTTTTGGAACCCACAGTTTCTGCAGCGTTTCATATTCTTACCATACCCTTTCTAAGCTTGGCTCCCCACATGTGGTCAGTAATGCCACCGCTGCCGGAAGTGAGGCTTTACTCAGCATGGACATGCTTGCCCACACAAAGGCAAACATGCAGAGCAGAGAAGGAGTCTAGCATTCATGGATCTCAAGACACTGCACATTTCTGGCTTAACCATGTTATCATCATTCTATACATGCTAAAAAAGGCCACAGAAACAGAAAATTTCCTATCAGCCATAAAAAAGCTAACCAATGGGTCTGGGTCTTCATCTCCTGCTCAGAGTTCAATCTGGGGTCTCCCCTCTACAGTTCTCAGGAGCCTACTACTGGCAAGCTATTATTATAATCTATACTTTTGAATTTTCTTAGGATGACAATGATTTTAGGGAAAATGCTCATAGGTATTTTTTTTCCTAGTATGCTCTACAGCTTTATATATTGGCTTTGTGCTAGATTTCAAATGTTATTACTAACTCTTACTTATAACTTGCTAATTTTCACAAATGATAAAACTGAGGCTAAAGCAAGTTGACTCAAAATACTGAAAGTCCATTCAAGAAAGTAGAATGTGAAGCAGTAATCCACATGAAAGGCATTAACAAACTTCTGTCTTGTTTAGAAAAGTCTCTGTGAGACTAAGCTCACAGGCATACGTGCACACTCATATGAACAGAGCATCTTAACTATCTCACTGGGAAGCCGGTGCTGAAGGCTCTGGTGCTGGTTTTCTAACAGCAGAAGCCCTACTGGTGTTGCCTTTCTGAAGAGCCTGCTGCAGGCCTGAGTGACAGCTACACCTGGGCAGAGCACGGGTGCTCCACATAAAGTTCCAGGACTTTAAATGAGACCTGGGAGTCTTCTGGAATAAATACCTCCAGGCTTGGTGGGACCACTGCCAACCAGTCTCGTTCTGTTCTTTGCCTGCAATCGTTTGTGAACTAGGATGCTGAGGTTTGTGGAGTCAGAGTCTTTTAAAATGCTTCCACTACATTTTATGCATAATCATGAATATTTTAAACTATCCCTCTACTATCATAGAGAATGGGGGAAAAAGAGCAGCTAGAGGCGAGGTTTCTGAAGTGAGACATTTGAGTACATAAAACAGATTTAAAAAATTGCACTGGTGGCGCCAAGTCCTAGCATATGAATCGGTTTCCTTCCCGCAAGCTCACTTTTTAGGTAAGTGAGGTAGCTCAGTGGAACAGCCGGTAATCTACAACACCAGTTTAAATGGCATGTTCAATAACCAATGAGCTTTTAGAAAATTGGCTGAAAGCGCTGCATCACTCTGTCACACATAGGAATTGACTCTTTACAAAGAGGAAATACTTTGAAACTACCACCAACAGCCACCTTCGGCCACCCCAAGCCATCTGCTTTGCTCCAGGGAACTCTCAGGTCAGGACAGTGTTTGAAGCTCTCAAAGCTTGGCCTTTCTGATAAAACCTGCTTTATTGACTCATTTTATTTTAATTTGAAGGGCCCTGTTTTTCTCCATCTGAGAAATGAACAGACGTCTCCCCATCAGATTCAGCTCAAGACATAGCCCCATTTGCAAAAGAAGAGCTCCCAACTGCAGCGAATGCCAAAGAGCCCTTCTCTATCGCTTTGGTCTTAACTTGGCACAGTGTTTCAGATGGTATTCATTTGGAACAGGAGATCGATGACACAGCCTGTCCAATCCTCCTCTGTAAGTGGCTTTGCTAGAAGTGGGTATGGGCAGAAAAATATAAATTCTTCTGTCTGTAGGCAACCAAAAACATACCAACTCATCTTGGAGTAATTTAACCAATAAGATGATTTAGAGGACAGTTCAGTGGCACCATTTTTGGAAGGCAAAAGCTTAGCAGAAGGGACATAAATCAAAGGTGACTGGCAGGTAAAGGATATATGCAGCAATCAGCCAGGCCATGTGCACACTGGCACAAATTCAATAAGATCATTTATAAAAATTTTAAGGCAGAAGTACACAAAAGGGGGTCTGGTGCTAACTAAATCCACAGATAGCTTACATGCCACTGAAATAAACACTTCCAGATGCGGGTGTACAAAACCCTTTCACAGAAAGAAATGTTTTCTTTCATAAATCTGAAGGAGGGACTTTTAACAGAAAGGGCAAGAAAGGAAAAAAAACAAAACAAAAAAGAACCTAAGACTGAGTGAGACGAAGCCTCTTCGGACTAGGAGTGCTCCCCGGGCAGTGGCTTGTTGCTAATGGAGAGCTCTGCAGCGCTCTGCAGCCAGAAGCACCAAACTAGGAAGACAACGACGACGAAGATGGGGGGGGGGGGGGGGCTAGCAGCGTGTCCTCCACGGTTCTAGGAAACCCAGACCTCCACGGTTCTAGGAAACCCAGACTCCCAGGCAGTACCACTGCTTCCCGGAGAGTTTCCTGTGGGGCTAGACAAGGAAGGACAGATCAGGGAAGGATGCCGTAGAACAAACACTAGCAGGAGGCTGCTGCACACACCTTCTCTCCTGAGCTCAAAACCTGGTTAGATTACAATCATCTTTCAGGAACACACGACCAAATCAGCAGTGGATTAGAAAGTCAATTTGTTAATCAAACTAGCATATTATGTGGGACTTTTAGGTCAGAAATAAACATACCCATAAATCAAACAGAGGGTCTTTTCTGTTAGGATGTTTAGGTCATTTATACATTAAGCACCGATTAGTTCATGCTCCTTAGCAAGTACCCAGGGCACCAACCAGGGAATCCTCTCAAAATTGGTTTCTGTATTGAGTCTTTAAAGTCAAGTTCTCAGCAAGCTGCTGAACACCGGCTTTAATCCGGAGAACATTTTTAATTGTGTGGTGGTGCACACTCTATACTTGCCAGCTTTCACTCTCTCGTTGAGAGTGCTGTTGTGGCCATTCTGTATGCCAAGGAGCTCCTTCATTTCCATTCCCTCCACCCAAGGAGAGACTCTTCTGGCTTCCCACTACAACATGGAGCAGTGGCCACCTCTTTGGTGTTTACCACATCATTTCAGGCAGCTCTCTCTCCCCACTGCCACTGGAGTTGTTCTCCAACACAGAGCGGTTCAAATCCACTCCTTGCCCAAAAACCTAAAATATCTCCTTGATGGCTTCAGCTATCTAAACTTTCCAGATAAGACCTGGGAAGCCCAGGTAATCTGGTTTGGATTAGAGTCCTTCTGGGGCCGGAGATGTAGTTCACCAGTAGAGTGCTTGCCAAGCATGTGGAAGTCTTGGATTTCATCCCAGCACCACATAACTGGGCATGGTTGTTGAACACACCTGTAATTACAGCACTTGAGAGGAAAAGGCAGGAGAATCAGAAGTTCAAATTCATCCTTGGCTGCACAGGGAGTGTGTGGTCAGCCTGGGACTCTGTCACAAACAAACAAACAAACAAACAAACAAACCTTCTTCTGCGCTCTTGGAAACCTCCCCTTCTCCGGACTCTAATCAAAGCTGATTCTCACACCTGCCTGAGCAGCCATGCCACTTTCCTGCATCTCACTCTTTCCCACCAGATGGATTGCTGCTCTTTCTGCCTTTTCAAAACTGTCACTCATTTGCCTTTTTCTGGTAACTTTGGTTCATATGTAAATGACCTTCCAAATGCTCCCTGGCTTGCTCAGGCCAGCTGAGCACTCCTTTTTTTCTGATTCTGAGACACTCTGTCTACCGTCCAGTCTCAGCAACAAACAGGAACACCTGGGTACGTTCGTCTTTCCATGAGCCGCCTCAGCACCACATATTTTTAACATAATTTGTAGCAAATATTTACTGAATCAAACGGAGATACCAGAGCTCTAAGGAAGCAGCTCAGGATATGGAGGATGCTAACACTGGTCCTTCCACTTATATACTGTGTCGTTCAGTAGAAGTACCTGCTCTTAGATTAGAAGTCAAGTGCTGCCCTTTAAAGATACATAAAACGAACGTCATTCCGCCAGGAAGGTGTGGCTTTGAATTGCTCCAGTTCTGGTGAGTGACACAGTAAACTCACAGCAGTACACAGGATGGCGTTGCCTTGTTTTTTATTTTAGCCGTTTGTGAATGCACTGTGTGGGTGACAGACATCGGTTGCCTAATCACTAAAACTAAAGTGAAGCAGTTCAGTGCAAGCAGAAACCCATCACACTGCCTTCCGACAATGGCCTCCGAGGGAGGCTCAATACAGATTGTAGGCTCACTTTCTTTTCTCGCTCTATTTTTCCTCCTCCTCCCCTCCCCTCCACTGACAGCCTGCTTGGATGAGGAAGGTCTGTCAGCTATATGAATTTACTTATTAAGCGCTTACCTAATTAGTCTTGAATACGATCACGGGTGTTGGGGTTGTACCAGGAATGCAGAATACGGGTCAAAGCCAGAAATGGAGCCTCTAACTTCTCCACTGGAAACCCTGAAGTCTGTACAAGTGTTTAAATTGGAATTGACAGCAACCTGTAGGCGAGGCTGCAGCCAAAGAAGGAACTCAAACCCCCTCCCTAGTACTTCACTAGGGGGATGGGGCCCAACGTTCACCCTGAATGCACCTGGGTAAATTCAGAGCCTGACACTGGGCTCCCTCATGACCTCTGCCAACTAATCAGTCAAAAGCTTTCCAGATCTGGAGCCTACTCCATAGACTGGGCCCATGCCCAGAACAGCAAGTGACTCCAACCAGTAGGAAAGCTTGCCCAGGTGCCAGGGAGAAACTTCACATCTGACTGACATATGGGCTCTGAAATTTCTCTTCTCACAGCTTGAGGTCATGAAGAGGGAGCATGTGGGGTGGAATGTTCGATTCATATACACAGCCTAGGGGATTTGGTTTAAATCAAATCATAATTACAAACAACACCAGCCAGGAAAACAAGGCAAGATTTTTTTTCCTGTACCTTTTCTCTTGCATATGACCTTAAATATATGTTGGGCACAATAAGAGTAAGTACCAGTTTTGTTTTTGGAAATTGTGAATTCTCATTTATAACAGTTCACTTATGTTGTAAAATTAACAGTAAGTTAGCTATATTAGTAAGTTAAATAATAGTTCAATGATTCATATTTGTTGAATAAAGCATGTAACATTGCACTGGAAAAAACTAAATTTCCTTCTTTCCAGTTATTTTGTTGATAATTGTAGCATTCTGTGGAGTGTTCCTAGAGGTTTCTTACCCTAGGTTTAAATGCCCCTCACTTTTGTGCTCCCCTAAATGTTCTGTTGCTAAGGAACACACACACACACACACACACACACACACACACACACACACACACACCTTTAAAGCAGCCCAGATACTCACATTGGGCAAATGATTAAATTAATGTGAGATGCTGACTATTACCACAAAATAAAGGACAAGAAAAAGCCATGACCATGGATGTTAGAGGAAAATACCAGCTTCTGATACTATCAGGAGGTTTCAAACTGGGCCTGGAACATTGTTGTCAAATGCCCTGGCTGCCCTGGGTGAGACACTGAAGTC
>CABHPP010105997.1:7348-26176 GCA_902168425.1 Peromyscus attwateri | reverse complement strand
TTAGCAACAGAAGCAAGCTTCTAAGAGTGGAAAACGAGTATGAGTGATGAAGTTATCTAAATAATGGCTGGTGGGCGGAGACGACAAACAAGTAACCCCTGAGCTGGGACGTCCACTCACAGTCCCTATCAGAGCAGATGAGGAAAGTCAAGCAAAGACCACCATGCCCACCCCAGGGGGAAACCCAGAAAGACTCACCTGGAAAGTCCACTCTATTACCACAACTCTAAGGAATGGCCCAATCGTCAAGGTTGGACACACCTATTCCATTTTGTATGAGTCATATGATCAGGTAGACAGTTTCATGGTATAACTATAATATGTAAGTCTACCTTTTAAGATGAAAAATTATCTCCTTAAATTGAGCCCGATTTGTAGGCTGCGGATCCCAACGCTGTGGCCATCCTACCACACACACACTTCCAACTGCTAAACAGAGTAGCCTGAGGTAGAAAGCTCTGGATATGGGAGACGCAGTTACTCAGCTCTGTAAGGTCCACTGTGAATACCTGTGTGGTATTCTAACCTGCTGCAGTAGACACTCTTGCTCATTGCCTCTAAGCTGCAACACCCAGATGGTCAGGCATACACAGGGGGTTAGCCTCTAGAAAGCCAGACACTGAGTCCTGGACTTCCATGCAGAGGCTGAAATGATTTACCTCCACATGACCTGATTTACCTCCATGACCCATGGTTACCTAGCTTCAACGCTCAAGCACAGATCACAGTGGGAGAGACTGAAAATGATTCATATAAAACCAGCCCTGCAATTTTGAAAGCAGAGAAACTGTCCCCCGAGTGTGATGACATAATCCCATGTGTAATGCCTACATCTGTTTCAGCTTCTCCTGATATTCAAGTAGAAAATACATTTACTCACGGAGCTTGCATAGGATCAGGTAACTTTCTATGAGCTAGAGTATGAGAGAATAAAATTCCACATGTAAGCATGGTTATTAACCTAAATAACTAAGTGCATCCCTAGAAGTAAGCCCTTTTAACTGTCTTAAATGCTGAAGCAGAATCATGGCTTCTTAAAGCTAGTTATAGCTGGAGAGTGTGGGCCTAAGAGAGGCTTTTCAGTATACCCTAAGACACCTTGCAAGTGCATGATGGAGCTCAGTCTGTAATGGCTGCAAGCATATTCTACCCTGTCATCTTGATGTATGCGCGTGCGCATGCACACACACACACACACACACACACACACACACACACATATACACACACCCCTCTGAATATATGTAGAGGGTTCTTGGGATAGTACAGTCTAATATCATTAGTTATGGAGAGATGTCCATATTAGGTCCATAATAGGGATGGAAAGATACCCTGTAAGAACTCCTCACACTGCAGCTTTAAAGAAAAAGTTACACGGTATGTGACACTGGGCTATTTTACGTGTCTGTGTTCATGACCATACACATGTACATATGCAGGTGTGCAAGTATGTGCAGAGCCCAGAGGTTAATTTCAGGTGTCTTTCTCTATTGCTTCTTACCTAAATATGAAGACAGGGTCTCTCACTGAACAGAGTTTGCAGATTCAGCTATACCAGCTGGCTGGTAAGCTCACCTCCTGTCTCAGTCTCCCCAGTGCTAGATTCTAGGTGTCTGCCAATACACCCACATCTTCATGTGGGCACTGGAGATCGGATTCAGGTCATTTTGCTTGCATGATGCATACTTTATTAACTGAGCCTTCTCCCCAGCCCTACTTTGACTATTTTGACTTGGAATTTTACATAATGAATAATACCAATAACTGATGATATTAGATTTGTCTGATTTTAATGTTCAATTACCTCTAAATATTCAAATATTTTACAAATGTAAATACCAAGGAGAAGTTACGTAGAAACTTAAATATTTGTATTTTTATGGAAAGTCAGTTTTTCCTCAATAAATTTTTTGGGAGTTCTAAATCATTATTGACTAAAGAAAAGGATGTGTGTGTGTGTGTGTGTGTGTGTGTGTGTGTGTGTTTGTGTGTATATATATATATATATACACACACACACATACATCCTTTTCTCAAAAAATAATTAACATGTGGCACATTTATCACATAAAACTGGCTTAAAACTAAATGATCTCCAAACAAATATACTATTTTTAATATCATTGCTTTTTATTCTGAATGGGGTGAAAGAAGATAAAATTTCAGTTTTATAATTTACTAGGTAAAATTATGTGAAATTGTACTTTCTCTAGGTCAAACACAATTGGAATCAGAAATTTACTATGGTCACTATTGTGTTCAATTTTGGATTATTCTGAGACAGAGAGTGTGAAGTAAAAGTAGAAAGGCTGAAGAGAGAAGGCGTTCCCCCTGGATCTGAGAGAACCCTCACTGCCAGCTTTAGCCCTCAGAACAGTGACATCAGTGCCACTCACATCTTATAGATGAGAACTGGGATTCAGAGGAGAGGAAGTGACCTGTGAACGGTCAGACAAGAGGAAGCAGAGCCGACGGGTCTCTTTGCCAGGGCTTCCGTGTCCACACCCACTTTCCTAAGGCCATCAACTCACACACGTGATTTGGTCATCAACCAAGAGGATCCTCCAGCAATTGCCTCCTATTGACACAGAGAGCTCCATGAATGAAGAGGTGCTACTGCCTTTGGCGGCCTGGAAGAGTCACGAGTTCTCCTTTGCATTCGGTATGCTTTTCTTTTTTAAGTTTTGTTCATGACTTTCAGGTACTATTAGGATGCTTCCCACAAATCCTGCTTCCTCTTGCTGCCTGTAAAGTGCCTCTGGACCTTAGGCATGTGGCTATCATCTTTTCTCTCCACCTCATTTAGCTTTTATCTATGCATTTGATACTTTTATATTTTCAATCCCTTATTAAAGGGTAGTTCTTTCTATCTGGGTTGATTTTAAAATTGTTACTTCCAATAATTTCACATTTTGGAGTTCTGTTTTCCTTTTGGCTTATTGCTTAAACTAACCCTGTTTAAAAAAGATACTCGATTTCATTTTTTTCTCTTTCATTATATGACCTGATAAATATTCAGAGATTGGCAGTGTGACTCTAGACAGCAGTGTGCAAATCACATTCTGGCTCAATGGTTGAATGCATGCTTAGCATGTGTGATCCCGGGTCTAACCCTCAACATCAATTGATCAATAAACAAATACAAGAATACAAAATGATGGTCAATGTTACAAAAGCATTTCAGGAGACATTTCTAAATGTATCTTGCTGCCACACTGAGAGTTCATGTAATTTTCAGTTACTAATTATAATACAGAATTAAATCTTTAGACACAAGAAAAAAAAAGATATAATTTAGAGGAAATCACCCCAAGACTAAAAGCTAGTATGCTGTACTCGGTAGAAGTGTGTGCTAACTTATTGTTTATTCATGTGTTTACTAATCAGATACTGTCTTGCATATTCTGTACTGCAGGGTCAATATGGAAGTATCTACAAAAGTAATATACAAAAATAAGTTTTACTGTTCCTTGGTTATGCAAATTGATCCTCCTTTCTAAAGGTCAAACCCTATTTGTTGGAAGCAGAGGGAGAGGAGCAACTTCCATTAACATAAATAAAGATATAGGCAAGGGCTATAAGATGAACATTCAATTAGAACTTGCACACAGACACACTCACTCTTAAGGCTGCTGAAATATCAAGTCTTCAATTCTCCATTAAAAACAAGCCCTGATTATAAGCTTTCAAATGATTTAAAGATGTGAAAGCCTGTCTGTAGTTGAGCCCGGTTCAAAGCCAGAAAGAAATCATTTCTTCTTCTTCCAACTCCAAGTCTGTTTAGGAGAAGGACATCTGATAGAAGTGGCTGTGCCAGTCTAACCAACTCTAAATACAAAACGCTTCTAGCAACATTTGGATACATATAATTTGACAAAAAGTTTTGTAAACTTAAGCTTTGAAAAAATAGAAACTATAAGCTCCAACAAAAAGCTTAATATGTAATTGAAAGAAAATAATATTTTGTAGAAAAAAAGTTGCCCTTCCAAAAAGAGACAGAAATGACTAACTTTTATTTCCCAAGAGAATTATGCTACTTTTATACAACAAAATTACAGCCACCACAAATTGCTTTCAACAATTCCATCGCTTCTTCATTTGACCACTTGAAAATCAAGATTCTTTCAGATTATAAATATAACTTTTTATAACTCTGTTATTACATACTGTGAATGGGGAAAGAGGGCCAATCCTGTGGCCGTAGCGTCGAATGGCTTCTCTGATGTGGCAGGGCTGGATGGCATCGCTGTGAGCCTCAACACCACAGGCCGCAGTGCTCTGGGACAGAAAAACACAGAAATTGTTACTAAATCAAAAACACACAACAGAACTACAGTGTATAAAATATGAAAATAAACCTTTATAAAATGGACCATTTTCCCCTTAGGATGCACATCACTGCTGCCATATACTACATCTAAAGAGAAAGTTCCATTAACAAATCAAAGATGACTTTTCCATGACCCCGTCCGAGCAGACCTACCAAATGCAGTTTTTATGCCTTCAATATTTCACCCAAGCCTGCATGTCAGGTAGGAGCATACAGCCACTTGTGTGTTGGCAAAAAGTGTCATGGGGGCTTGTTGAAAGACCCACAGGAAGCTCTTTTCAAAAAAAAGTTTAAACATTTATTATTATAAATGTTTCTTGGGAGATTCTTGGGCTTATTTTGAAATGACTTGAGTCATGAATTTAAAATGAAAAAATGTAAAATGGTCATATATTTGTCATATTGGGAATTGTCACAGAAGACCATTTAATTTGATTCCTAATATTTTAGGTGTCCTTGGGATAAAGTAAAATAAAACCTTCCTATTTTATCTCACGTATGAAAGGCATGTTTGAAAACACAAAAAGACACATGAAAGATTATGTGCAATGAGAGTGTGAGTACAAACCTAAGAAACTATATACATCCACATGTATGTATAACACATGTATATATGTGTATATATGTATGTGTGTGATACAATGAACTGTCCTAGTCAGGTCTGCAAGTTCAGCCTTGGGCCCAGATACCGTGGGTCCAGATTAGAGCCCATCGGTTACCAGCTCTGTAAATGTCTCTGGGCCTCAGATATCTTTTTTTCCTGCAAATTAGGATAATAATTCTAAGTGCTTCCCAGGCTGGCTGTGAAACTAAATGAATTGAAATAGATAAGGCACTCAGAGTTATAGTGACATGCTATAATGCTATTACTGGGGTCACATTATTTAAGGGTCACCACGTACTCGATAGAGTAAGTCATCTGAAAGCACAGTAGGCGCTGGATGCCAGCTCATCAACTGTACAGAATTAAGAGAAAGAACTATCCAGTCTACATGCTATTGTGATTGTGTTCTGGAACCCACTCACAGTCACCTAATTAGCGTCATTTGCTTTCCTGAGCCTACAATTACAGAAATGTTTCTGATAATTCTCACAAGTTTGACATCATGATTACTCATAGGGAACATGATTCTGTGTGTAGAACCTCTGCAGATAACAGTTTGAGACAATCTTACCAAAATGAAAAGGCATAGCCTCTTTGACTCAGCAATTTTACCTTTAAGAATTTTCCTAATGACACATTTCATGATTACAAAATAAAATGTAGAAATATACACATGAATAGTTAATACACTACCATTTGGATTGACAACTAAAATGCTTACTAGTAGGATTGGGCAAATAAATTATGATACAGTCATTCAAAGAAACAGAAAAGATGACATGCATTCTAGGCCTTTCATATTCTCAGTGTGATTCCTAAGACACACGTGTGAAAAAACGGCAAGGTATTCAATCACACAGCACTGTTACTGCTTGTTGAGAAGAAAGCTGAGTGGGCAGTGGTGGTGCACTTCTTACCCCTTTAATCCCAGCACTGGGGAAGCAGGAGGATCTCTGAGTTCCAGGCCAGCCTGGCCTAGAAAGCAAGGGCTACACAGAGAAACTCTGTCTCCAAACAAACCAAATGTTGTTTATCCATTTAAACATGGACCGTCTCTGTGAGGGTTCAGTGAATATAGTAACAGGGCTCTCACACAGGGCAAGTGGCTGGCTAAGACAGGGGTCAGAGGAAGACTTACTTTTCATTATGTTCTTCCCTGAACTTTGAAAACATACTTTTAGTCTGTGTACAGATGAATAGAACAATGAAAATTCCTACCAAACAAGAATAGCTGCTAGTTATCCAAGCTGAACTTAAAGGAAGACTTAAAACATAAAACAAATGGGCTCTTGATTATTTTGTTATAACAAGAGTTGAAATAAGCCAAATCAGAACTCATGGAGGAGCTCTCGACCTCTCCTGTGCCCACATCACATGGATTAAGTTATCTTAACCTTCACTTTGGCAGTGATGTAAAGGTATAAATTGTTTCTTTGAGTGCTTTCTCAATTCACACTCCATTTCAATCACCCTTGGAAGGAATACATGTGAATAAAATGCAGCCATCAGGTCCCCAGATGTAAGCACAGACTCTTCAGTGTGTCCGTCTTGCTCTGTGAGTTACACACCTGCCTTCATAGTTGATGCCCATTAAGGAGGTAGCAGGATCCTCTCCACTTGTGGAAATGTATGTGAGTATTGAGCTGAATTCAATATCTAAAGAGAAAATCTTCCAGTAGGAACTCAAGAGGAAGTGAAGTAGATGCCGAGGTCAGTGTCCTGTATGTGCAAAATGAAGTCCTAAGTCCTGTGTCCAACTCCTAGCATACTCTTCTAAATTCACCGTTTTCTCCTTGCAAATTGTATTTAGTTTTCATGTCTTAACTCAAGGGGAAGACAGAACTTCTGCTAAGTTCGCCAATAGATTTGATCCTGTTTGTAGAAGGTTTTGCCCCAAATCCCTGAACTTTGCAATGGCAATCCCATAGGACCCGGGAACACTGAAGTAGCAGACTACCTGGTCTGAATCTACCTGTCCTCTCCAGATTCCTACACTGAGATCTTAATGTCCAAGGGCTTTAGGGGGTGATACAGTTAGGAGGCTAGAGCCCTCACTCTTACTCCCATGTGATGTTAGGTGATTCTACACAAGAAACTATATGCAGACATTCACTAACCAGTGAATTTGCCAGCACCTTAACTTTGGACTCCCTAGCCTTTGGAATGTGAGAGACAAATTTCTCGTTTGTAAGCCACATAATTTATAGCATTTTACTGTAGCAGCCTGAATAGACTACGACAGAATAATAAATTAGAAATGACCTCTGCTTGTTAATTTTAAAAAAGATTTGCTTATTTTTATTATATGTGTATAGGTGTTTTGCTCACCTATAAGTCTGTGCACCATAAGCATGCAGTACCAGCAGAGGCCAGAAGGGGCGCCAGATCCCCTGGAACTGGAGTTAACAGAGGGCTGTTAGCTGCTATGTGCTGCTAAGGTTTGAGCCTGGTCCTCCCCAAGACCAGCCAGTGCTCTTACCCACTGAGCCATCTCCAGCTCTCCTGACTGCTATTTGTAAATATGGAGACAAGACACACTGGGTCATGTATCATTTTAAAAAATAAAGTTAACTTTACCTTTATAAAAGTTAAACACATATATTTTTGTGAGAATTCCATTCAATTTTCCATTTTGCCAAGCTCATACTCATCTGCCATTATTAGTAACTGCTGGCATTGACATGAATGGAGTTACCATGGGCACTTCTACATTTTCTTGGTTTGTCCACTGAGTTCAGTGAAAGACAGGTTTATAAGTTAAAAGTTTATATTCCTAGTAATTTTTTTTCATCTCAACAAATACCTTATGTCACTATCCAGTTCCTCACCAAGGTGCTTAGAATCTGTTCAAGTTAAAGCTAAAGTCCACATTTAGAAATATCAGTTTAGCTGGGAATCAATCTACCTCAAGGCCCAGCAATACCACTCTTGGGTATATACCCAAAAGATGCTCAATCATACCACAAGGACATTTTCTCAACTATGTTCAGCATTATTCATAATATCATGAACCTGGAAACAACCTAGATGCCTGTCAACTGAAGAATGGATTAAGAAAATGCGGTACATTTACACAATGGAGTACTACTCAGCAGAGAAAAACAATGACAGCATGAAATTTGCAGGCAAATGGATGGAACTAGAAATAATCATCCTGAGTGAGGTAACCCAGATCCAGAAAGACAAACATGGTATGTATTCACTCATAAGCGGATAGTAGATATAAAGCAAGGGATAACAAGGCTACAATCCACAGCCCCAGAGAAGCTAGGTAACAAGGAGGACCCTAAGAGGGACACCCTGGGAAGGGGAAATAGATGAGATCTCCTGGGTAACCTCTGGGAAGGGGGTAAAGGGGAGGGGTTGGGGGATAGGAACATGAGGGATCAGGATGGCTGAATTGGGGGAGGGACAGAGAGAGAGAGAGAGCAATGAGAGAGATATCTTGATAGAGGGAGCCATAATGGAGTTAGGGAGAAACCTGGTGCTAGGGAAACTCCCAGGAACCCACAAGGATGACCTCAGCTATGACTCCTGGCAATAATGGAGAGGGTCCCTGAACTGGCCTTCTCCTGTAATCAGATTGATGACTACCCTAATTGTCATCATAGAACCTTCATCCAAAAACTGATGGAAACAGATGCAGAGATCCACAGCTAAACACTGAGCCGAGCTCCAGGAGTCCAGTCGAAGAGAGGGAGGAGGGATTACAGGAGCAAGGAGGTGGGGCGGTTTAAGATTATGATGGGGAAAGCCACAGAGACAACTGACCTGAGCTAGTGGAAACTCATAGACTCTAGACTGACAGCTGGGGAACATGCATGGGACAGAATTAGGCCCTCTGAATGTGGGTGACGGTTGTGTGGCTTGATCTGTTTGGGGGCTCCTGGCAGTGGGAATAGGACTCATCCCTGGTGCATGAACTGGCTTTTGTTGAAGACCATTCCCTATGGTGGGATACCTTGCTCAGCCTTGATGCAGGGGAGAAGGGCTTGGACCTGCCTCAACTTGGTATGCCAGACTTTTTTGCTTTCTAATATACAAAGCTTAGAGTGTATATTGGAGGCTTAATTATTTTATTTGTATTTTATCCACTGTTTTTACTGAAATGGCACTATATGTTTTTATCACATGAGATAATATAGTGAAATATACATTATGGAATGTTAAATGTAGCTTGAACAAATATGTTGCTTCACTATCATTATTATTATTATTATTGTTATTATTTTTTGGTGACCATGTAACTTTCACATTTTATATTATTCAAGAATCTTTAACATAGCCAATTTGCTGTACAAACTGTTTCTTGAAATTTGTTCCTCTTATTTGATAGTTTCATATCCCTGAGAGAATATATTATTTTTCTGTGTAATAAATAGCACAATTATGCCACCATAACTGAAGTTTTCACTGAGAAAATGACAATATACACACAGGACTGACTACAGAAAGTTGTGTTTGGATATATGAAGAGAAATAATTAATGATCTTAAAATGGAAAATTTAGGAGAGATCAGATATATAGTGGAAGACCTGGATTGTGAAATACCCCAAATTTCATAATTTTAATAAGATAAAGAAAGAAGTGTGTTTAAATAGTCAAGTGAAAAAATTTCCAAAATGTATGAAGAATTATTTCACGTATGTACAATTATGAGGTTAATTACAGCTCATTTTCACATACTTTGGAAAGTATATGCAGAGAAGTGTGCAGCGCATGAAAACAATGATCTACGTATGCTGATTTAAAATTTAAAACAAGGGAAGTCAGAAAACAGTGCAATAGAATAGTTTAAATATTGAAAGGCAAAACTGTCAACCTAGAACTCCATAGTGAAATATCTTTCAGTAATAAAAGAACAGACCGTTTGAGACAAATGGAAACTGAACAAGCCATCACTAGCAATCTGGAGAAATAACAAAGCTGAGAAGTAACCCTACCTGGCTTTATGCTTTCCTATAAAACTACAGTAATCAAGACAGGGAAATACCAACAAAACCTCACCGATGAGTCAGTGGAACAACTGGAAGAAGCCCTGGGAGAAAAACCCATCTGGACTTATATAACTTACAGCCATCTGACTGTAACAAAGCTGCTATGGTTCTGCAGTGACTAGAAACCCACGTGTTTTAGAAACTGAGTGTGTTGTGGGTGGAGAGACTGCCCAGTGGTTAGAGCACTGGATGCTCTTCTAAGGGACCCAGGATGGATTCTCAGCACCCACACAGCAGCTCACAAAGGTCTCTAATTTCAGTTCCTAGGGATCCGTCACCCTCTTCTGGCCTGTGGGGACACTGCATGCATACGACACATATACATGCAGGCAAAACCCACATATGCAAAATTAAAAAAAAGAAACCCTGAATGTGGCCTAGGCTTATGCAATATATTGTATAAATTAATTTGTCCACATTGATAGAACTACACGGAAAATCTAAAGCCATAAAGCCTATAGAAGGAAATGAGAATATCATCATGACCCGGAAACAGGAAAAAGATGAATTAAACTTCATCAGAAATTCACCTTCTGTTCAATAAAAGACACTATTAAGGGGATGGTGTAGTGGCACACACCTGTCATTTCAGCACTTGAGAGGCTGAGGCAGGAGGATTATGAAGCCAGTATGGGCTATAAAGTGAAAGCCTATCTTTAAAAAGATACCATTAAGCCGATCGACAGGTAAGTCACAAATTGAGACAGTGTGTGTAAAGCAGCACGCAGCCACAGACCTTACCTAGGATGTATAGAGAACTCTTACAGACCGTTACCACCTTCTCCCTTCACATGTAATTCCCCACCAGTAACATCCATTAGAAGGGTTCGAGTAAAGCCAGTGCTAACAGCAGACAGAGATGAGGCAGGGGAGAGAGGACCTGAAGGACGGGGAAGGGTGACCAGATGTTTATAACAAGTGTCGGCATAATAAAATGTCAACTGCATTTACAGACTGGCAAGTGCATGCCAGTCAAGACTGTAGGTATAGTGTTCACACTAGAATTCTCTTAGCTTCCCCTTGTATAAAAGAAAAATATCAGTATCTTGTTTATGCACACTGTTGGAACACAGTCCAAGAATGGAGGTGTATGAGTGGATTGCTGAGTGCTTGTAAGAAAACTCCAAGAAACCAAGACAAGAGTCTTGTGACCTCTGTTTCTTTAAAAACATGGAATTGTTCTTGGATTGTGCTTTCATGCCCCTCCCAGGTGGAGTGGACAGGAGTGAGTTCACTTCAGATTATTCATTACAACTGGCTATTGTTTGTTTATATGCCTCTATGGAAAAACATGTTTTGCCGTGTGTGGTTTGCCCACCACATGTTGCTTGTCCTTGTGATTATATATTTTTCTCATGTGACTCCTCTTAACTCTCAGACATAAATTGTCTGATGCTTTGAATAAAGTTGGCTATTGCGTGAGACTAGTCTGCCTCATTTATTGGCTCCATTCCCCACCCCCAGTCCCACTGCCTGGAGAGTGGTAAACAGCACACAAAAGTTGTTTCAAGTCTGACTAGATGTCATTGACTGTGGGTACATATAAGCTTGCTGCTTCTTAAGCTTTGAGCGGTGAGAAACACACACACACATACAAAACCCCCCAAACCCCAAATATTTCTCTCCACTTTCTATCAAAAAAGAAAGAAAGAAAGTAAGGAAAAAACAAAAACACAAAACCAAACAACAACAACAACAGTGAAAACCACCAACCTTTTTCCTCTTCCTCTGCTTGCTTTTAGTCGAGTCTTGTCCTGCACTCCCATTCCCCAGGGATCCGGATGTGGCTCTCCCGGGATGCTGTGATCCAGAAGAGGGCGCTGTTGGTGTAGGAGGTGGCGTGTTCTCAGGAGAGTCTGGGCAGGACTTTAAACAGGACCCCTGCACAAAGACACTGGCTTTGAGATGAACTGACCAGACCTCCCGGCAATAGATTATCTTTACTGCCTTTTGTGTTTAACACCATTTATAGCTTAAAATTGATTCTTATCTATTTCATAGAAATGGATGTCTTTTCCCTAAAGTTCTAGTCATGACAATTTTTAATCTAATCATTCAGACAAAAATCAAAATTCTACATCCACTACTTCTAACAAAATCTGTTAACTTTGTTGGATACCATGGAATTTTTGCTTGAATTTTAAATTTACAAGTCTTCAAAGGACTCTCTAAACTCTCCTCAGACTGGACGGCTTTTAGACATTGTGTATGTCAGTGGCTACCCGCATTTCCCCACAGCTCAAAATCATCATTTTAGGATCACTGAGTCTTCCAGTCTGTTCTATATGAAATGTCTTCTCTCCTTCCTTAATATTGCTTTTTTATTTATCTGGACTTCAAGCCTGTTATTTATTTCATCTCAAATATTTGAAGAATTACATTCTCAGCATCCTCTTCTCCATGGTTAATTACTCTAACTTCTTGAAGCCAGTTATCACAGACATGCTTTTGAGTTCCTCCACAGCCCCCTTAACTCCTCTTCACACATGCTCACTGGGTGAATGGCATCCTGGAGGATGATGTTAGGAAACAGAGGTTCTTGCACTCGCAGATAAATGGGGAGGGGGACAGGTGTGGCCTGGCCCTACAGACAGCGAAGAGGTCACCTAGGCTACTAACCACTTCCGTTTCTAGCCATCTGAGAAGAAAACCGGCTGTACATCGCTTCCTTTGAAGAGACAACATTTATGTTCAGCATTCCTGGTTTCCCTAGTGCTGAATGCAAGGACCTCTGTGCTCCCAACAGGATGGTGCTTAAACGCCAGGACAACACATTTTCTTGTCATATAACAATACTGGCTTCTAAGAAATTTACAGGTATTCAAGATATCTAAGTCATTTTCCTAGATAGTTGTACCCACACTGCCCTCATTCTAGAAATCATACTAACCATGCACTCCATGGATCAACTGTTCTCTATAATATAGTAAAAGAAATGATGTTAGATTTTGCAGACCTCTTGCTGAAATTCTGGTACTGGTCTCAACAGTATTTCCTCAATCACACTGTCTGGAGATACCATCGAACAAGAGACAGTAAAGCTAGTTTTGGTTGAGTATTCTTTGCCCCAACTGCTTAGGGTAAGTTTTGCTTCAGATTTCAGATTTTTAAAAAACTATTTTGGAATATCTATACAGTTCCAAGGGATCATGTTCACATGTGTGTAAACCATATGCTGAAAAAAAGATCTAGAAAATGTAGCTATTACCATTGCTATTACATTTGCTAGTCTAGTGTCAGGAACGCAAGCAACCAGATTGGCTCCTTATGTGGCTAGTGTTTATGGATGATGCCCCTCAGATAAGATAAACCCAATCAACCTGGTGACTGATTACAATACATTGGCACTGGTGTCAGGATCTTCTAAAAACCAACCTCTCCGAATCTATCACCCTTCAGCCAAGACCCTGACCTAGTCTGATAATTTGTAATAGTCTGGAGCACTATACAACCCCAGGCTCTACATTCTTTTTTACATGGAACTTCCTATTAGTTCTCTTTAATGAGTTTCTAGTTTCAACAGAGTTACCCACTTCCATCCCTTGTACAATTGTTCTTTTGCTGCCTCTGAGGTCTAGAATGTTCTTTCTCTCCAGTTTCCATACCTTCAACACTTTGCTGTCCACATGCATGCACACATGAGATTTAGTTTAATTCTCTAGGTGGTTCATTTGGAAGTCAGTATGATACACTAACTTGGCTTCTGTGCTTGTTTACGTATTTGCTTGTTTGTTTTACAAATCCTGCAGTCTCCCTGAACCCGGCACTATCATTCTCCAGATGCCTGTCTGGCCCATATTTGGCACACTCCTTCATGTTGGCTGCTGATTTGCAAGGCTGATGAGTGAGAATTCTGCCTTAGCATGTGTTTTATCAGATAATGAAGGGCAGGAAGGGAGACAGTCTTTATGAATGTCTACTTTGACTACCAGACACAGGGGAGAGTAGGTGGATGTCAGGCCAGGAAAAAGCTTCAAGCCGACACTGACAGTCTCTCAGGATGCTCTCTGAGACTCATGCTTCCACCTCCCAGAGAGCCCAGGAAACCCAGTACACATAGGACATTTTTTTGAACTGCTCTTCAGCTGGGAAAAGCGCCTGTGGTTATTGAGTAGTTGCCCAGGGTGGCTCGGCCACCCTGGAGAACCAAGAAAGAGGGATGGGGATGTTGGGGGTGTTTTCTGAGACTTGCAAGCAATCACTTGAATGCTAAGGAAAAACTAGGTTGTTATGTTCACAGTAAATTTCCTCAATTAGAAATGTTACAACAAATTTGTCTGATGTTAATGGAAAGCACACTATACACATACTCATAAAGCATCAAAGACATTGCAAAGGGCGCTCTTTGACATCATAATTGGGGTTTGAAACATAAAGAAAATAAAGAGTGTTTAATCAACTAAGTAAGCTTTAGGAACTTTTAAAGCATGGTGACTGATAATGATGTATGACCTTTTTAATGGGCATAAACATTTCAATCCCTACTTGGATTTCAAGCCGATCTGATTCTCCAAGGGCTATGAAGAAAAGTTGAGTTGACTTCTGGCTTGTTACTAAGATGCTACATGAGCAGATATCACGGTATATGTTCTACCCATTGTAGGGAAGAATATGTAACTTGGGGTCCATGGTGAGTCCACAGACTAACAGAATGGCTTTAGGTGCTCTCTGAACAACCCAAATTACCCTAAAAAATGTGTACCTGGAATGGGATTTATAGTTTTTCTCAAAAACTACACCACCCTCATCCACAGATAGTAACAGGAAGCAGATGAGTGTTAGTAAGTGGGCTTTGCCGTGTTCAGGTTATGCATTTCAGCCAGCTTGATCTAAACTCACTTTACAAGTACAGAATCAGATGTAAACCTAATCTGTCTTCATTCCTCTCTATGGTTATTAGAGTGAACGATATGATACTGCTGTTTTGTTATTAAGAAACTCTAATACTGACAAATGTATTTAAACATGTTCTGTTTCATTTCGGGTGTTCAGGCACATCGTGCTAGCAGAGAAGATTTTAGAAACTGAAAGTGGTGCCCCGTTATGCCAAAGGTCACACATGCGGGCAGGGCTTCCCAGCTCCTCTAGCAGAGGCCCTAGCAGCACAGCCCAGGTCAGACAAGAGGTGCCGATATTCACACTGAGGACAAATGGAGCCAGGTCAATATAAATTAGTGTTGACATAAATCAGGAAATGAAATGGAAGGCTATGAATAAATGTTAGGAATTATTACATGATGATAATCCCCCTCCAGCTCACTCCAGGGTCTCTTGATTTCTTGCATGCTAAGCAAAAATTGTACCATTGATCTATAGCTCAACCTCAACTCTCATCATTTGAGCTACAAAGAAATAGTTTTCTCCATCATCATGTAATTATATAGATCAGTTATTCACTTCACAAATCTCAAAGTGGGACAGGTTCTGCAACCAGCTGTCTGTCATGGAAGGGCTAGGAAAGACAACTTCTTTAAAAAGAATTCTTTTTTAATTTATTAAATTTAATTATTTAATTTAATTTATTCTTTAAAGAAAAACAGTATTCTTTAAAAAACAAAATGGGGCCAAAGGGTGAAAAAATCATCACAACAAGTCGTTCCTCAGGGCTTGGCATAGCGAATGGTCAATTAATTTTGTGCAAATGGTCAGCGTATTAAGACTAAGTAAAGGCTACGCACTCCTATACAATGTTTTCCAAAGGAGAACTAACGTAGACAGGCAACAAATACACAGATGTGTTCCCCTTGGACTCTCTGCTACTCACCTCAGCAGAGCTGTGGTACTGAATGAAGGTTGCGGAGATGGCATGGCTGAAGGGGTCCCCTGCCTTGGATACCATATCCTGCCTCACGAGAAGAGCCAGGTCCACTAACTGAAGAACAGAGCAACAAATAGGAAGTGACACAGCAGGAAAGAACCATTAATGTCACAGAAGAGGCAACCAGCAACACATTCAGAACGTTATTGGTATTAATACAGCCATCCATTTTGGATATGGCGCACAGCCTCTCACTGACTGGTGACTGGACCAATTCACAATCACAAATGACATGTTTGATTTTCTAACTTCATTTTGTTATCAACAAGGGAACATTTTAAACAGGCATTTCTGGACTGTCAGCCCTGGGACTCCAGGCTAGTCTAGGGGTTTCCATTCCCAAAACAGGCTAACAAGAGGCTGATCCTGTGGCCTAGACACCATACCCAGGGGACCACACCTGGAATGCCATGATCCTACACCCACATATCTCCAGAGATAAAATAGTCACAGACTTTGACAGTCACTTGTTTCAAAGATCAGAAACAAGCTCTTAAACAAGTCTGTTGAGGATGTAAGACTTCAACACTGAGAAAAATTGGGCATTCCATATACAGTTAGGATAAAGTTGAAGGAACAGACATTTTAAGACATTTTTTTTTTGTTAACTCATCAAGAATTTCATACATGCCAACAATGTATTTAGCTCATATTCACTCCCAACTCTTCTAATTCCTCCCAGATCTATCCCCATCCTCCTCTTCTTTTTGGTTTTTAATAACCCCAGCTCAATTTGTGCTGACTATATACTCCTGGTGGCAGGGCCGCCCACTGGAGCATGTTAGCCCAACTGGAGACACAGCCTTAAAGAAAACTGGTTCTCCCTCCCTTAGAAGTCATCATTGTCAAAAGCTCCTCAGGTAGGGGTGGGGCATGTGAGCTGAAATGTAGACTAGAAAGTCTGTGCAGGTCTAGAAACAGTATTCTTTAAAAAAACAAAATAACAGCAAAACAAAAGCTTACAGCACCCCCCCCCCCAGAACTAGTGATACAAAGAAACATAATCGAGCTAAATTCTAGAATATGATGTGTTTCAGAAGAACAATTACGCTGTTCTTATTCCAGTAGCAGGTGGAATAAAGAACTGACCATGAACGCAGGGAGGAGAAGTCAGCAGGAGTAGTTGGATTGACAGTTCAGACTCTTACCTGTGCTACTGTTTCATACGCTAAATATGCCAGAATTTCCATAGCTATAACATTGGGCTTTATCTCCATGCTGCCACAGTCCAGCCAATCTCGAAATTTGGAAGCTTTTTTGGCTATTAATTAAAACAAAAATGAAAAGTTTTACTTTTTAATGTGCTTTAACCTTCACATGACTGTCAGAAATTGGAAATATTTCTCCTGAAACTGGATAGAAGAAATAACATTCATAGAAACAATGTTTGGGAAAGCTCTCTTAACATCTAAATGTTTTTTAGTCTCAAGAAATCCAAGTTGGAAACCTTGGTTAAGAAGCAAAACCCTGGTTGCAAAAGTCCCTCAGGCACTTGGATCTCCCATCTCTCTAGGGTGGATGGCCTGGTACATCACACTCTCTCACCTCAGGTCTCTCGATGGTGGAGAACATGATACACCTTTTCTCCACTGTATTGCTCACAGTGCTCTACAGTATGTTACCATTGGCCAGAGTCTTAGTTATTATCACAGAAAAGCTGCTTTCTCCATGCAACATTATTCTTGGGGAAATAAAATTCTGGAAGAAAAAGCTGTTATGAAGGAATACAGAGAAAAAAACTGCATTTCCAATCCTCAAAATGTGCCTACTACTAAAAGAGGCTCAAAATTGTGAATTGAGAATGAAACAAACCATTGCTGGCCTGAGATAACCTGTACTTATGTCTTTGCTGACTACAGAGATATTAGAATTCTTAGGCCTGACTCTCCAAACCAAACTTACTGCAACCTGCCCTCACGGCCACAAAACTGAGCTGGCCTTGAGTCTAGTCCTTGTCTTCCTGTCTCTTCATTCACAGCAATCCTGACCAACTGGGCCGAAGGGAGACTTCTCACATCATTTATGGAAGTAACCATACATATTTCATGTATGCATAGATTTCTCAGACCATAGTTCTTTGCTGTTGGCAGAGAATATGCCTGAAGTTCCTGGATACCTAATTGTATCATGTAGATATGGAACCAAGCAGTACACAGACCTTTCATTAAATACCTGCAATTGACCTGGTGATGTCGTATGCCTTTAATCCCAGCACTCGGGAGGCAGAGGCAGGAGGACCTCTGAGTTCAAGGCCAGCCTGGTCTACAGAGGGAATTTCAGGACAGCCAAGGCTACACAGAGAAACTTTGTCTTGAAAAACTAAAACCAAACAACAAAACAAAACAAAACCCCCAAACAAACAAAACCCAACATTGCAACTGTCCCAGTACTAAGCAGAACTGAATTTAACACAGAGCCTTACTTAGACATTACTAATTTATCTAGTAATTTAGAGGGAAAAGGTGGGTAGTAAAAATTTATCAAATCTGTAAGGGAATCTTAAAAAAAAACCACTGATTATCCTTTTGACTAATCTGCCCTTCTTGGTCTGTAAAAGTCTCAACTCAAAGCATGCTGTTTGGCTCTAGTCAGAATCTCATGCATTCCACATACAGGAGTTTTCTTTAAATAAATCACAGAAGACATGAGGTCCTGCTATTGAAGCACATGTCCAAAGCTGTCAAATGTGGCAGAGTTATGATAATCCCCTTAAAGCTATCTCTCTACAGTAACCAGTCTTCACATACTCTGACAGGCAACATTCCATCTACTCAGCAAGCTGCAGCGGCTCACAAATGCTTGCTCAACATCTGTGGAATACTTCTGAAGTCCAAGTTAAGAGGCAGCTATCTGGAAGATCAGTAACATGGACCTTATTCCCCCATTTCCTCAGGAACACAGAAGCACACGAGACTACTCTAAGCAATTGATTTTTAAGATAAGAAAAGGATCATTATTAGTTTTCAGCCACATCTCCACCTGAGTGAGAGAATTAGCAGTGTCTTTGTAAGACTCAGAATATAAAAATCTAAGTACTCACTGTATTCCCAGAAAATAAAATACCTGGTGCTAACATAC
>CABHPP010105995.1:0-17538 GCA_902168425.1 Peromyscus attwateri | reverse complement strand
GCCCCATGCTCCAGATGCTGTGACTTCCTTCAAACCATTGACTGTCACCTCCAACTATGAGCCAAAAAAACCTTTTCTTCCTAAGTTGCTTTTGTTGGGGTATTTTATTACAGTAACAGAAAAACCACTACAACAGGTAGGTTAAGGGAATTGGATCAGATGTTACAACCCAGTGTCTCCAGGTCTTCCTTCCAAACATGGCCCTAAAGCTCAGCCCTAAATCTCAGTGTGGAATTAGAACTGACCGGAGTTCTGGACCATGGATGAGCTGCTTCATGTTTATCTATAAAAGTGTTTTCACAGATCAGAGCCCACCCTGAAATGAGTACTTACTCAGGATACAAGCAAACACAGCAGGAGCTAGCACCACACTGCACATCTGTGCTCCACATGCACGGATTGGCAGGTAGCTTGTGGAGTAGAAAAGGTTGTGGCTTCCTCTAGGAGACCGTGGTAGCCTGCTACCCACTGGGCTCTTTGCAGGCCTTCTGAGCAGACCAGTTCTAGACTCCCAGTGCCTGGATATAAGAATGGCTTCTCTTTCTTCAGCTCCCTTGTCTATTCTCCAGAATAGTGCAAGATAAGCAATACCCAGTGCAATTATGCCAAGCCAAGCTGTTCTAACTAAGGACCTCTGAAGCTCCCTGTGGGCTGTTTCCTGCCAGGCAGGGCTGGACATTGATAGAGAACAGCCTGGCAGCTTTTGGCTGGAGTTTCCTTGCACGTTGATTAGCCAGCATTGGCCTCTACTGGCTTCATTAGTTACAACAGTAATCTTCTATTCTCCTTGAGGCATCAAGAAATAAGTGGCTCACTTTGGGGGAAACACACATTATTATTTTTGTCTTTGACTTCAGCTTTCAAATGCCAAGGTTTGGTTCCAGCCAGTCCATTTGGGCAGAGGACAATGAAGGAGGCAGTAGATGAACCTTGTGTTCCTCTGAGGAGGACTGCAAGAGAAGCGGGAGAAGTAGGGAGACTGAACTCTGGGAAGAAGGACATGGGATTTGCTATCTATTTTGTTTTTTGTTTTTCTCTGTTGCTATGATAAAATACTCTAACAAAATCAACGAGAGAGAGAGAGAGAGAGAGAGAGAGAGAGAGAGAGAGAGAGAGAGAAAGAAAGAAAGAAAGAAAGAGAGATTGTCTTAGCTCACAGTTCAAAGTCGAGCCCATCATGACAGAAGTCAAGGTAGCAAGTTGAAGCATCTCATCACATGTGTCCACCATCCAGAAGCAAGTATGGATGTCGGTGTTCACTGTGCTTCACAGTCCAGGATCTTTTAATGTTTGCTTCTGGGTCTCAGGATTATAGTGCATAGTCTGAGCATTAACCCCTTAGTGGAGGTGCGTTTGCACACACCCCATTTCTACTCTGTAGACCCACCGTCCTGGGTTTGTAAGTCAGTTCGGTAGATTTACCGTTCCTTCATTTGCCGGTGACAGAAAGTCTTCTTTGTGTCGTTGGGTTGTTTTGGTTTTGGTTTCACTCTCCAGAGCAGGTGAATGTCTGGTCCCACTACAGTTACTCAGAGAACTGCCCAGCCTCTCCCGACCTGTGTAAAGGGGTGTTACAGAGAATGAAGGGGGACAAACTCTGTAATTGCTTTTACCCATTGGCTTATAGACCCCATCCAGTTCTTGGTGGCCCAGAAGGTCACAGGACATTGTCAACTTTAGAGCAAGCGTGGCTAGCTAACTTCAGTGTTAGATCTCACAGGCCATGTGATGCTATTATGTTGATCTTGAACGATCCTGGCATCTGAAGAGAACTTTTGGGGTACTCCAAAGCCATGTGCAATCTTCTAGACTTATGCAAGGGTGTCTAGCCTTTTGACACTGCAAAACAATACTATCATCTACAACATTCATGCTATAGAACTGCGCAGTCCAGTTATCACAGAAAACCATGGAAAGATGGCTCAGTTTATAAAGGACACAATATCCAAGCAAGAGAACCTAACTTTAGATCCTTGGATTCATGTTTTTAAAAAAAGCTAGACCATGCTGGGGAGCCAGAGATGGGAGGATCCTTCGGGCTTGCTGGCCAAACAGGCTAGCAGAATCAGTGAGCTCCAGGGTCAGTGAGAGAGACTGTCTCAAAAATAGGGTGAAAAAGTGACTGAGGAAGACCACTGACCCTGGCCTCTGGCCTCCACATGTACATGTATGTGCTCACCCCCATCCATGTGCACCCACACCTGCACACACATGAACACATATACAAAAGTCACAGAACACAGTGTTTGAAGAAAGTTTATGATTTTGTGTTAGGGGTTATATTCACAGCTATCTTTAGCCACATGTGAGCCATGGGTTGGGCGTACCTCATCGTCCTTTGGAATATGCCCCCCATTAATTGAATGCTCAGATGAAGCCCCATTTTTTCCCTCTATATTCAGCCCCCCTGATACTATAACCTCACCTCTAAAAGCCTAGAATAGATTAAGTTAATACTCCCCTTGTCTTAGGATTCCTATTGCTGTGAAGAGATGCCATGACCACAGCAACTCTTATAAAGAAAAACATTTAATTGGAGTGGCTTGCTTACAGTTCAGAGGTCCAGTCCATCATCATCATGGTAGGACATGGCAGTGTGCAGGCAGACATGGTGCTGGAGAGGTAGCTGAGAGTCCTACATCTTGCAGACAACAGGAAGTGGTCTGAGACAATGGGCTATATCTTGAGCACATATGAGACCTCAAAGCCCACCTCCATAGTAACACACTTCCTCCAACAAGGCCATACCTACTCCAACAAAACCACACTTCCCAGTAGTGCCTCTCACTTTGGGGGCCATTTTCTTTCAAACCACCACACCCCTGAAAGTTTCTCATCTACTCCAATAGCTGGTAGACAGCTTTCCAGTAGTCATTTGGGGAAGAGGGATCATGGCTTGCTCTTCACTGCAGTTCTTATAAGTTTCGCTGATGGATTTGGAGAGGTATAGTACCTGAGAGTGGCCATTTTCTGATTCTCATGGAAAGGAGTGAAAAGGCCCTGGGAATTAAGACCCTAGCAGACTGCTTTCCTTACGTCAGTGCCTTGAAGTGGGTTCTGGAAGAAGGACAAGCTTTGTGGACAGACAGACACAAGCACAGGAGCAGTTGGAGGCCCTGCCATTTGAAAGTCCAATGAACAGACTGAGAATACTTAGTAGACAGATGAATGTGGCAATTCCTCTAGCAGACTTGAGGGTGCCCTTGTAAGAGTTCATGGCTCCAGGGTGGGAAAGCTCTTGGAAAAGATATTTGGCTCTCTTCCCTGATATCCGTGCATGATGGTTCCATTTTTGAAAATTCATCTAGAACAAATCTACCCTAGTTAGGCTTCCTGTGTGCTGTTCAGCCCTCCCCTGTGTGAAGCCCATATCCACCCTTTACATTGTGCCAAAGGTGGAAGTCCCAGGTCCTGGTGCCTCCAACCCACACTCCAGAGGAGCTGCTCTTGCCCAGCTTTCGAGAGGCATGCACCATTCTGCTGGGCCTCCATACTTGAGACAAGAGGTTCATGGAGGTAAATCATTAACTCAGAGCCAAGGCACGTCCTTGTCACTGCAGTTTCACCCTGTGGTGGCTTTTGCTGTGTTTTGAGAGACATTTGTGGCTCTCATTCCTCCCTGAAATTGGGCTCAATAAGAAGGAAATTGTGCATTACTCCAGTCACATCTTTAAGACAGAAGGAAACAGCAGGGTGGTCATTGCACCCCCCAGAAGGACAGGTGCCATGTCTCAGCCTCATTCTGTGTGTTCTCCTCCCTCTCTCCTGAGAATTCTGGTCTAACTCTTCTCAGAACCGATCTATTTCCCTCCTGTATATGAGTTTCCTTGTGGCGTTTTAATGCTATGGACTAAGTGTGTTTATTTTTAAAGTCATTTCTGTTGATGGACAGAATTACCACTAATATAATTCTGTTGGAAAGAGACATCATCCTGTCTGCCTGATCGTGTGCTTCTGAGGTTGGGTGTCTTAGTCATTTCCCAAGTCAGCCGAGCCTCTCATTCATCTCCAGCATTACAATAATTATGCTAGATGGCAGAGGAATTGTTACCAGATAATATCTTAGAAACAGGGAAATTATGAGCTAATTTCAGCCATCTCAAATTAATGAGAATGTTCTTTGTGGAGTGCTACCAGTGTAAACCTTTAAAAAGTGACAAGTGGAAGATACTTAAATCCTCTGTCTGTAGAGCTCAGGGCTGGCTCTGCCAGCACACCCGGCAGCCATTAGCTGGCCATTTGCTGGGCTGACTCTTTAATCTTCCTTGTAGGCTATGTTAATTAAATTTCCTCTAGGTTTGGAGAGTCATCAGCTACCACTGTGGGTGGAAGGGGGGATGATTGAGGTTCTAAGCGCTATAACTTGGTCTACGGAAGTGCTAGCTGCCCGGGAAGGGCCATTTGACAGGGTAATAATGTTGCCTGGGCTGCATGGTGGTGGGGCCGTGACTCATCATGGCGTTTGAGTCTTTGATCTTGTTTTATTAACCTGGAGTCATTTTTCCCATGTGGGCATGGCCAAAGGCTGTTCTTCAATGTGGCTGTCTCCAAGCAGTTGATTCCTTTGATCTGAAAGTGATTTCCCACTTTTCCATGTCTTAGACCTTGGTGGGGAGGTGGGTGTGGGGAAAGCCTGAGGCTTTCTGCACACTGCTCTGGGCCTGTTCGGCGGCTGGTGAATCTATTTTTGATAGTCCCTCTACACAGAGCTTTCTCCCCACTATGCCTCTCCAGCTCCTCACCAGGGACAGGAATGCCACCTCTTCCTGAAAGCAGTGTTCAGGGAAGGGCTCGCAATGACACCTTATGTAAGACAGAAAATTCAGTTCTCCATATTTATGAGTGGGAAGGGGTGGGGCTTGAGGGTGATGGAGAAGGCCAGATGAGGTCTGTAACTCCAGCCTCCCCCTGTTGGAAGTACCACTTCCTTCCTCAGTCTCCATTCCATCAGATACTCTTCCTTCTAAAAACATTCTGTTCACAGCCCTTGCATGTGATCTCTTCTTCCTTTGAATTTGAACTTTGGCTCCTCTCTGAATTATGATTTTGACCAGAAGATTCTCTGGGTTCAAACACTCTGGTTTTCTGATGTTCTGACCTTGGGTAGTTCATGAACTACATGAGCTTCCTCGGCTGCAGAGTAGAATTAATAAGAGAGAGAGAGACCTCACTTCTGGTTGTTGTAAACATTAAAGGGAAACCCACAGAGCCCTTGACCTCAGTGCCCAGTAGGTGCTGGGTGGCTTTATGTCACCTTGGTCCAGGCTAGAGTCCCCTGAGAGGAGGGAACCTCAATGAAGAAAATGCCTCTATGAGATCCTGCTTGTAGGCAAGCCTGTAGGGTATTTTCTCAATTAGTGATCGATGCGGGAGGGTCTGGCCCATCGTGGGTGGGGCCATCCCTGGGTATCTGGTCTTGGGTCCCATAAGAAAGCAGGCTGAACAAGCCAGGGGAAGCAAGCCAGTAAGCGTCTCTTCTCCATGGCCTCTGCATCAGTTCCTGCCTCCAGGTTCCTGCCCTTTTTGAGCTCCTGTCCTGGCCACTAACCTGAGCTCCAGGTTCAGAGAGAGAATTCTTAAGGGAATAAGGTAGAGAGTGGTAGAGCAAAACGCCTCCTCTGACCTCTTCATGTATGCAGAGATGCATGTACCCACATAAAAAAACACCTGCACATACATGCACATCACATACAACACACACACCCAAAGAAAGTGTTTTTTGACATGGTAATTCTCCTAGGATAATATCATTAGGAAAGAATCACAAACTTGAAGAGGTATATAAAATTGTCACAACACTGATAGCAGCATGAGATAGAAAAAGAACCAAATGTCCTTCACGGGGGGGGGGGGGGGGGGGTAGTAAGTTGATACATCTGTGTGCCAGCTCCTAGGTGTTCTTGTAAATTGGGAAATGTGTCCTCAGTTTGAGAAGCGTTAACAGACCTGTGCTCCATCTGCCCCAATCCAGGCTCCTCTGCAATTCCCAGGTCTTGGCCCACAGATCCATACAGACCTAAAACCGGTACCTTTGGAGAACAGTGTGGTGGTGTGTTTGGAGTGGAAAGTTAAATGATAAAAACAGGAGTAAAATACGTGTCCGATTTTCTTTTATAAAAATCACCAAGAAAAGATCTGCCACTAGGCAAGAGAATTATGGTCGACCTTCTCATTGTCTGTCTGTCTGTCTGTCCTCCCTGTGATTTCCCTACTGTCAGTCCTTTATCAGTTATAAAGGAAGCTGTTAATGCCTCTGTTTCTAACCTACCAAGACTTTGTAGCATTGGGATTCACACCAGAAGTCTGTGTGCACAGGGAAGAATGTGACAGTTCAGGAAGGCAGCCTTGTTAGGTCCTGCTGACTGCTTCCACGGATGGTGTATCTTACCTGTGGCTTCACCTCTTTCCTCCCGCAGGTTTGAGACCTTCGAGATTAACAGCTTCGAGCAGTTTTGTATCAACTATGCCAATGAAAAACTCCAGCAACAGTTCAATTCGGTAGGCTCAATGTATGGCCTAGGTTACCAGGGCAGGGGACTCGCTGTCCCCCTGCCGTGACACCCAGGCCACTTCTCTTCTGAGATTGGTGTGTTTCTGCTCTGCCAAGACCTCCTCTTTCTTCTTGGTGATGCTCCTAACTTTTGGAATTGGCTCTTCATTGGTGGGGTAGGAAATGTGGCTGAGGCATCTGGGTGGAGAGGGTAAATGATCTCCCTTGATTGACTCACTCCTCTCTGAGCCTGAGGTTTCAGGGCAGTTAAGGAACTGAAGGTCAGACACAAGACTCCTTGAATTGGCTAGCATCCAGCAACACATGTAGGACTATAATATCTTGAGAGAAGGGTTGTGTAGGGATGGGAAATCACCAAGCTGAGCTCTGCCATTTCCACTCCTGACTGTGAGTTAGTGTCCAGACCTTTCTGGCAGTTATCCGCCATTCTTCAAGACAGAGAACTTTACAAGAGCTTGGGGGGAATAACTGCCAAGTGTGTCTGTAGTGCCCTCACCTTGGCCTTGTGCTTCTGGTCTTAGCATGTGTTCAAGCTGGAGCAAGAAGAGTACATGAAGGAGCAGATCCCGTGGACCTTGATTGACTTTTATGATAACCAACCTTGCATAGACCTCATAGAAGCAAAGCTGGGGATCCTGGACCTGTTGGACGAAGAGTGTAAGGTAATGCTGCTCCTGATGTCATGGAGTGGGTCAGGTCCGGGTGCTGGGCAGAGGGCTCCTGTGTGATGCAAGGGAACCAATGAAATCTCATAGCTGGACCTGAATCTGACTGTCTGAGTGGTGTCCCTCATGCTTGCTAAAAGATAACCTGTTGGGTGTAACCGGCAGATATCATCCTAGTAAATGTATGTCTTCCTTGGCAGAAAGCGGGTGCAGTGGTGGCGGTATGGATTTGGTCTCTCACAGGTCCTAGTTGCCCAAAGAAGCAGCCAGCGTCTAGATAGGTGTTCCCAGGGTGGTATGTATAGTGTCAGATGGCTGTGAGTGATGGAAATCCATGGGACAGTGAGAGCCACACTCCCCCACCCGAATTGTGTGGATTTCTCCTGGTATAAAAGAGAACTGTGCCCATAGCAGGGGAGCATCTGGCAGGAGGAATGGAAGGTGGAGAGACCCAGCTTTAATCCGTTCTCCAGCTTCCTTGGTTTCCTGCACTGAGTCGATGCAGACTGAGTTTGGTATTGGCAGGCTCTCCCAGTGCAGTGCTGGACTGGGAAGGGAGTGGAGTGTACACCGATTCCTACATCGGAAGGTATGGGAGCCCTATGGCTTAGCCTAGAAAGAGAAGAACCAATTGCTTTGACTTTTCTCCCATGATTTTCTGAAAAAGCATTGAGTGTGGCTGGGTGTTTAGGGAAGGAAAGGAGTTTCCTTTCTAGAATGGTTTTCTGAAGCACTGCCTTGGTGCACAACCATAGTCCCAGCACTCAGGATGTGGAGATAAGAGGCTCACTCCAGTGTAAGGCTAGTCTAGACTAAAAAGTGAGTTCAAAGCTAGCCTGTGCTTTCTATTGAGATGCTGTCTCAACAAACAAACAAAAAAAACCCTCTCCCCATCCCTCCAAAAAAGTAGAAAACATCTCAAATTCTGTAGCTGGCACACTCATATAAATTTTGGGGGTGGCAGTGAAGGATTGTGAGGCTGAGTCTCATTCTGTAGCCCAGCATGGCCTAGAACTCTCTATGTAGCTCGGACTGCCTCAGACCACAATGATCCTTGTACCTAATGCTCCCAGTGCTGATATCACAAGCCTGTAGCACACACCTGGCTCTCCTGATGTTTTCCAGCATCTCTGTGCAGACCTGGGCTTTAGCTTCAAAGTCGGTGCCTGGGAAAGATGATCCCATGTGTCTGCGGCTTGTCTAGGCTTGCCCACCCTGCAGAGTTGCAGTCAGGGTGAAACAGTTGTCCCTGGATTGAGTGCCTCTGACCAAAGGCATAGGCCTGACCCTTCTGTTTGCCTCCTGCTGGGAGCTCCTTCCTTAATTTCCTAAGTCAAAGCTCAACTGGGACCGTGCTTCCCTCCCCCAGGCCATTAATTCCTATCAGTAACCCTCTCCCCCAGCTGCAAACTCCCAAGCCAAAGGCAGCTCCAGGTTCTGAGTCCAGCTCAGGTCTCTGGAGAGCTAGGCCTGGGTAGCAGCCCTGCCCTGGCTCTAGTGAGACTGTAACTCTTCACTCCCCTCTGGTGGGGGAAGGGGAAAGTCATGCCCTCTTGAGGAACCATAGGGCATGTCCTGTTCTACACAGGTCTGTCTGACCCTACATGAAGAATTAATGTATCACAAACCAGGAACTCCCAGGGAGCATGGCCTTTCACATCCCATTTACTCACAGCCACTCACAAAAGTACCTCAGTGCTTTGGGGTAATCTGTTCTGAGACTTGAACAGCTGTCTGAGGGTTTGCAATGAGTTGCATTTCCCTTCACCATCACACCAGGGCTGCTTGCGGATTTCTTTGGCTGTGTTGTCTGAAGACTGTAGAGGTTGGCATCACCCAAGAAAATATGATGTCCAGCGTTGGTCCCAAGAGTGTAGGACACAAGCCCCTGAGGGAACCCCAGAGCAGTGCTGAGCAGGGAACTGGTGGCTTCAGGGACAGTGTCCGAGCACACAACAGGTAACAGTCATGGAGAACACAGACAGAAGCAAACCATGTTCAGCAGTTGGCAAAATAACCCCCAGAACTCCTGCCCCAGTCCAGAAGGCTCCCGGGTCCTCCTGCTCTGTCTTCATGTGGGGTACCCATGTCCTGGGATACTCCTCTTGGAATCTACTTACGAGAAGCTATATAAAAACAAAACCGCTCCAACCTCCCGTCGCCACAATCTGTGAGACACAGAACGTGATGTACACGGACAGAGGCCTCAGGGGCAACAGCGCAGTGTTGGGGGGGGGGGGGCAGGGGGGGGGGGGGCCCAGGGAGGTCTGCAGGCAGAGCCTGTGTTTGAAGTCTGAGTCCCCGCAGCAGGCAGAGAGGGACATAAGCTGGGGCAGTGGAGACACAGCTGAGCCAGGGCGGGGACAGAGGTGCTTCAGACGGATTCTAAGTTGTATGGCTGCTATTTCTGCATGAGGCCTCCTGCTCCTTCGAAGGGAAGGTTTGCTGAAAGCCCTAATCACTTAGACTGTCAGAATGCCAGACAGTGCCAGAGGCTTCCTAGGGGAAGATCCCCTTCCTAGGGCAGAGGGTGAGTAGATGCAGAGAAATTTCTGAATATTCAAGCAGGAATTCCTTTTTATCTTTTGTTTCTTTGTTCGTTTGGGTTTTTTGTTTTGTTTTGTTTTGTTTTGTTTTGTTTTGTTTTGTTTTTCGAGACAGGGTTTCTCTGTGTAGCTTTGCGCCTTTTCCTGGAACTCACTCTGTAGCCCAGACTGGCCTCGAACTCACAGAGATCCGCCTGGCTCTGCCTCCTGAGTGCTGGGATTAAAGGCGTGCTCCGCCGCCGCCGCCGCCGCCGCTGCCACCACCACCACCACCACCACCACCACCGCCCGACCCCTATTTATCTTTTTAAGACTGGGTGTGTGTGTGTGTGTGCGCTGGGGGTTGCCCAGCAGACCTCTGTGCAAGGCCAGTCCTTTTCCAGTGAGCTAGCTACATCTTCTTAGTTTTTAATTTCCTGCCTGGCAACCTGGATTTTCTGTGAAGGAGACACGCAGGCCTCTGCAGTGAGTCACAGGCTGGTAGAGGCTGGGGGTGGGAGTAGTTTCTATGAATAGGAAGGAAAGGAACTGAAATGTACAGGTGTGTTTGCTGAGGTCAAGGACCATAAAGGAATGGAGGAGCTGCCCGGTCAGCACTCTGCTTCGAGCTCGGAGCAGAGTCCCAGCCCACAGAAGGGATTCTCAGAGCGAAACCTGGTCTGCCTTTGGTGGTCACACTGTCCCTCTGAATCACAAGGCAGGGAGGGCCTGGTGAAGCGGGATGAGCTGATGCAAGACTTCTGACATCCCTGGGTGAGGGGAAGAGGGGAGGGGGCATGGCTAGTTCTGCTGATCACGTGGATGTTTGCTGAGGGGGGCGGAGTTAAGACCCAAATAGCACTGCAATGGAGTCGGGTGTGGAAGAAGCAGCCACCTCCCTAGAGAACTATGGGACCACAGAGTCCTGAGCCCAGCTGGGTTCTGTGACAGTGAGGGGACAGAAGTATTCTACAGGGCTGGGTATAGGGACCCACGCCTTTAATCCCGGAAAAAGAAAAAAAGAAAGGAGGAGGTAATAATAATACTACTTTAGGCCAGAGGGCCTGGGGAGGTTTTGGTGCAGGGTGACTTGAGGGTTTATGGGTCACATGTGGGAGGGCCCAAGAGGCCTAGGGTGGAGCAAGATGACATATCAGTAACCGAGAAAGCCGTCGGTTGGAGTAGTGGCCCAGGGGGACAGGACAAAAACAGGGGTAAATAGATGGTCAAGGGGCCCTTAGCTGTCACTTTGGGCTGCTGTTCTGTTGGGGGCAGGCTTTGGCCCCAGGTGATGTCCCAAGCAGGGGCGATGTTTGTGGTGAAATAACCCTTATTCAAGGGCATTAGAAAAATGGTTCTGTTCCCCAACACTACCTCCTTTAAAAACAAATCACTACTTTATCTTAATAGCAAAGAGTAAAGCGCTTTTAAGAGCTTCATTGAGATGTAATACTCAACAGTGTGAGCATCAGAAGCCTCCAGCTCAGTGGCTTTCGGTGCATTCAGCATTGCAGACCATCTCTTCCCCTGTCCGTGACCAAACACCTTCACTGCCCTGCAATGAACGCATCAGCACCCCTGCCCGTCACCTCGCCCGTCTCCATAGAGTTCCCAATAAGTGTCGGCCCGCACCACAGGCCAGAGGGTTCAGGCTTCTGAGGAATGGAGCTGGAACCAGGCTCTTGGTCCAAGGTTCTACATGATGCTTCAGGAGGAGTGTAAGGAACCCTGCATGCAGCCATGTATGAATTCCTTTTCAAGGATTTGTTCCCCTGTACATTCTAGCACTAAAGATGGCCATAATCTAGGCAGTGTTCAAATACAGGATTTCCTTTCTCCCATGGCTGATTAAATTTTATTTGTGTGAAAATATTTTTGGAGATGTGTTTTTTCACCTGAGCCTGCATTCATAGTTGCCTTAGACACTGTTGCCAGGCCAGACAGTAGAGTACTGAAGGACACATATCCCAGAGCCAGCCTTGTCTGACTTGGACCCCAAGGTTATCTAACCTTTTTGTCTCAATATCCTTTTCTCTGGGATGTGTAAAAACACTATACCTAGCTCGTAGGGTGATACGGAGATAAGTGAGTTGATACAGTGAAATGTGTTTTAACTATGGCTAATAATAAGCACTGTGGACATTGGCTATTGCTGTGATGAGAATCTAAATTGGGAATCCCTGCCGGCTGATCTTAGTTGGAAGTGATTGGGGAGTTATAAGAGAAGTGGATCTTAGTCAGAAAATAGTATACATGTGACCTTGATCCCTGGTCTCCTCTGACTGTTCATGCCCATCTAAATTAGTGACTATACAGGATCATAGGATTTTCTCATTGAAGTCCAAGTACATTTTCAAGGCAAGGTGATTGGGCTGCTAACAGATTGCAGCATTTGC
Source organism: Peromyscus attwateri (assembly GCA_902168425.1). Lineage (NCBI taxonomy): Eukaryota > Metazoa > Chordata > Mammalia > Rodentia > Cricetidae > Peromyscus > Peromyscus attwateri. Next base: position 5,441 of record CABHPP010105995.1, on the reverse strand, counting down.
TTAGTGGACCTTCTCTTTGTGGGTCTGTCTGACCCAGTTGGGCCCGTCCCTTGAGGTCCTTTTTGCTCCCAGGTGCCGGCCTGCCTGGTTCTGACAAAGCCCCACCATATGCTGACCCCTCCCTCATCCACACCTGGTAGTTCTAAAACAGAACTCTTGGAGACAAATATAAAAGAGTATATATAGAAAGTGCTGAATTAAATGTATTTTATTGTCTGCCCAATGCAATTAATAGCCTCCTTTAGGAAAGAGGTTTCTTCCTTTGAATTTCCTATGGCACATGGCACAGGGAATTCAATACTAGTTATACCAAATTGAATCTGGAGAAAAATCAGTGTGCTTACAAAGGACTTAGGAAGTTTGTTTCCACATGTGTAAGCATTTTCCTTTCGGAACATCTTATTTACTGAGTAAAGCCCTTTTTAAAATGGCCACTGCACGGGTCAGTGCCAATCTCGCCTTATCTGAAAGTATGACGGGAACTCATGAAGGAGAGTCAGTGAGGACCTGTAACTGAGGACGGTCAGTGGGTGTCAAGGGTAACAGAGCAAGTGATGTCTCATTGGATAAGCCCCTGCCATCACTGACCATTGAACAGCAGGCACAGTGACTGTGTTGTATTTTTCCCACCCTGTTATTATCCTCTCTCATTCCTGCTCTCTCTCTCCCAAACTCTTCTTCTTCTAACAGGTCCCTCCTACTTCAGTGCCTTTGTTTTTGGGTTTTGTTTTTAAAACCCAGTGAACTCAGTGCTGCTTGTATAAGTGTGTGGGGCAGGGGTGGGGGGTGCTATTTGACTGGAACCTGGGCAGTTTATCAGTGGCTTCACCACTGAAGAAAAAGACTCCCTCCACCTGAGCACCCATGAATGGCCTGTAGACTGACCGTGAGGGGCGGAGTCTTGTGAGTCCCTCCCCCATACATGCCAATGGGCCCAGTCCTGTGCAGGTAACTGCAGCTTCCTTGAGTTAACAACTGCTGAGCCCATGTCATGCCAGTCCCCGTTTCACGGCACATCTCCCAGAGTTCTGTCACTTCTGTTATTTCCACTCATCCTCCAGGACGTTTCCTGAGTGTGCACACCCCCGCCTCCACCCCCGTGTTTGTGTGTGTGATACAGATGTCCCACTTAGGGCTGAGCACTGCCCTGTCACTTACTCTCCAACACTTTGACCAGATGTGACTCCAGGAACTGCAAAAAGAAACTTCTCCGATGAAGGCTGTGAGCAGAACTAATCTCAGAGCACCATCGGCAGTCTGTGTTAAAGCTTCCATGAAGCAAGTTGCTTATTTACTCCGGAAGCCATCTGTAGAGATGTAGAGAGAAGCTGTCCCTGGGAATTTCTCACATAGTGACACCTCCAAATCTAGATCTACATTTGGGGGACAGGGAGTGAGTAAAGCATCGTGCAGTGTGTGACCAGAAACCAATTCACAGTCCTTTGATGTGTGGGAAAAGATCTAAGACAGTCCTCTGACTCTATGGATTTGTAGTATGTACTAACAGTATCCAGAAGTCATAGTGGTGAGCTGCCATAGTATGCCTATGTGTGTAAGTTCAGTTGTTAGGAATTCCAAACAAGACAGACACGAGACCAAAAAATGGCCAGAAAAGACTTCAGAAGAAAGGGCAACAGGCTAAGCCAGGGCAGTAGTATGGATGAGCTAGGGGAGGGGTGTAGGCTAATTATGCCCATCTTCTGAGTGAGCAGGAACATGGTGCTGAAGGGAATGGGTGTGATGAGACTGCAGGGAAGAGCATCTTCAAACAGCTCCACAAATGGGATTCTGCCCCCATGGCCTCAGTGTCCATCTTCATCCTCTCCTTGGACTTCCCTTTTCTGTTGGCTAGCTTGTTCTTTAAGGCTCAACATCCTCCCATGGACGCCAGCTTACACACAGCAGGTCAATGACCTTTCATAGCAGGACCCCAAGAGTTCAGAGTTGACTCGATCTTACATCACAGTCAGTGTCCCGGCTTGAGGGCTGAATCCAGACTCCAACCCTCTGCCATGATGTCCCACTGCCTTGTCCTGCTTCATGAAGCCCTGTACCCGGTCTTGTGGTTCTCCAGGTCCCCAAAGGAACTGATCAGAACTGGGCCCAGAAGCTCTACGAACGACACTCCAACAGCCAGCACTTCCAGAAACCACGCATGTCCAACACAGCCTTCATTGTCGCCCACTTTGCAGACAAGGTATTTGTCCTCTGTTGACCTGGGACCTCTTAGGCCCACAGTAGGGAGACTAAAGGGTTTCCAGGCTAAGGAAGTGGTCTTTGTGAGTTCCAGTGGCCTGGGGTTGCAGGTAGGTTCTCCTCTGCGCTTTCTTCCCCACCCTGCCCTGGCCCCAACTCTAGTATACCAGACCGTCAAGACCAGACACAAGCTGAGCATATGTTACCGCGGTGGCCGTTCACATGAACAGCAGGCAGTAATTGAGGGCTGCTCTCCTGGGAAGGCAGCAGCAGTGGAGCACTTAGGAGTCATTGAGCCTGAGAAGAGGGAGGAGTGAAGCCAAGGTACTCACACTGTTTGGATTCCTTCTGGAGTAGCTGCAGCGATCCCAGTGATGGGTATAGACTTGGAACTTCTCTAAATGGATTTTGACTGAATTCTTAGGTGGTAATGTGCATGTAATTGCATATCCTGGTTCAGTGCGTCTGGGCCACTGGCAGAGAAGATGCATTCATGGAGCCCTAAAGAAGCTTTCTCTCATGGGAATTTCCTTGTAAGACAGTGTTATCTCCTGCCAGTACTCAGTCGCCTCTGTGTAAATCTCAACATAACAGATTTGCATTTTCAGCGGGGGCGTCTGTGGATCTCCATCTACTCTTAGAAAATGTTACTGAATGAGCTGGAATTACTTAAGAAGCTGCCACGGCTCCTGAAACACTGACTGTTTTTCCTTTCATTGCCATGGCCTCAGGTGGAGTACCTTTCAGATGGTTTTCTGGAGAAAAATAGGGATACAGTATATGAAGAACAGATCAACATCCTGAAGGCCAGCAAGGTAAAGAACACTGGGAATGGGGCTGGCAGAGTGACTCCATGGGGGAATGCCTGATAAGTCATGTTAGAATACTTGCACAGGACCCTGAGTTCAATCCCCAGCACCATAAAAAAAAAAATAGATGTATGGGAACTGGGTGTGACATGTATGCCTGTTATTCTAGCACTCTGGAGGGTAGAGGCAGGAGGATCACTGCAAGTTCAAGGCCAGCCTGATCTACATAGCAAGTTCTAGCTGGGGTTAAAGACTGAAGGAAACGAATATATAAACCAACAAATCGGGGATGGGGTTTGCTGTTGTGAGCCCCACTGTGGAATACGGGAAAGTAGCAATGCGGAGCTTGTTGGTGACATCTGGTGGAGGGGAGAAAGCAAGAAGAAGAAGGTATCTCTTTATTCCAAGAGAAAACTAGGAAAGACACCCCAGATGAAGCACGTGGGGGGTGTCAGACAGATGACAACCAGGAGGAGGCACTGGAGTAAGTTGTGGTGAAGGTTCAAGTCACTTGTCTTCCTTTCCCTGCTTGCATACATAAGACGTTCTGAACCCAAGTCTAGTGTTGGTGACTTCTGAAGGACACAATCTGGATGTCATTGTGTTAGTCAGGATTACCAAGGGAAACAGGACTGATAGAATGGATATCTATGATACTAGCATGGCTTACATGACTGTACTGACAATGCTGTCTCCCAAGAGAAAGTCCAAGCACCCAACAGTTGTTCGGTCCATGATGCTGGATGTCTCAGCTGGTCTTCAGTATATGTCAGAATCCCAAAGAAGTAGGTTCTAATACTAGTGAAGGAATGGACTTTCCATCAACAATAAGAGCAAGCAGGCAAAGAGCAAGAGCTTCCTTCTGCCATGCCCTTTATAGAGGTGTGGCCCAGATTTAAGGTGGATCTTCCCATGTCAAATGATCCAGTCATGAAAATCCCTCACGGGTGTGCTAGATGCATGGGTTTAGTTAATTCCAGATGTAGTCAAGTTGACAGCCAAGAATAGCCATCACAGTAACAAAATGTGAGATGTCAAGGGCATTTAAATCTACTTTGGAATGTTTATTATCTCCAAAATCCCATCTGCTTCTTTCTCATGAGCTTAGCAAAGAAATGCAGATAGTGTGTCCATCTGCCCTCCTCACTGCACACATTTAAACATTGGCCTGTGAGTCACTACCCCACACCACTGTTTGCATTCAGAGATGAGCAAAGCTACATTCTCATTGTCCCTGGATGAGCTGACAAAGATCTGCACAGGAAATCTGAAGAGAACTGAGACTCAGGGAGTCTGCAGCCAGGAGAGGCCAAGATAACGTGAAGGGAAAGGAAGTCTGGAGGTGCCTGCAGCCAGGAGAGGCCAGTGCACCTGTGTTCTAGCAGCTGACGTAGATGGTGCTCCCGGCTGTAGATGATGTAGCCTTTCAGTAGGACCCAGGACGACTCTGCAGGATTTAGGAGCCTTTCTCCCTGGCTGTACGGCACCAAGCTCACTGCAGGTCCCTGATAACGCTGGAGAGATGACAGAGGGATTTCTCTTTGTGATAAGCTTTAGAATTGTGGATGCAATAAAGAGAAATGATAGAATGGAGAAAGTACAGCCAGCAGCACTGACCCAGCTGCTTAAAGCCAGGTGAGCCCTTCTCCATCAGGGGCCTAAGATGGGATTTAGGGAGGGTGTGAGTCAGCAGCAGCCCGTTGTTCTCATCTCAGAATATCCACATCAGGGGACAAACCACAGAGACCGTCGGTTTGGTGTAAACGTGCATGGGGTTTTGGAGTTTGATGCCAAGTTAATGTCTTAGATCTCTAGTCCATGGTAGTTAGCAGGAGTTTCTCCATTTTTGACGAGAATGGAAATGGGGTGTAGGAAAGTATCCTCTAGTCACAACTGAAGAGAATGGTTTGTGTACCACTCCTACCCCATGTTGCCTGGGATTCTGAGAGGTGGCCTGCAGGCATGGGAGCCTCTGTCGTCTTCATGGGCGTTCCTCCTTTGAGGGAACATAAATGATGACTTAGTACAGTTTAGTTGTGCTGCTGTTTTGATTTTGAGTGTCTTGGTTTGGGGAACTCGGGGATATCATAACCTAAAAGTGACTATTGCTGAGAAGAAAAAGTGTCTGGCAAGGCAAGTATTAGTATTAGCTGAGCAGTTTTTGCCACTTAATTTTATTTAATAGCTTCATTGAATAGTTATGTATATAGAAAGAAACATATATAGACACATCTAGACAATCTCTGGGATCTTAGTCCAGTGAAAAATGCAGCTAGTACACACATGCAAGATGCAGAAAGGTATGTGTGGTTGTGACGCAGGAGTGTGAAGGTCAAGAAGAAAGCTCTATAGAAGAGAGTGTAATGGGGGCCTCAGTGTCAGCAGTTTGCTAGGAAGTCCTGCAGAAGCTGGATGTGGTTGTACATAGGGTAACAA
>CABHPP010105994.1:0-18025 GCA_902168425.1 Peromyscus attwateri | reverse complement strand
TGCTTGTGGATGGACTCAGAGATGCCATGATGAATCTGGTTCTACAAGACAAAAATCCATGAGCTAATAATATATGGCTACTTGTATAGGATGTCTTCATGTTTACTCTGCTGTCTTTCTGCTTCTTCCTGCCCTGTTAAGGCCAGAGGGAATTTGGGTCAATGTCGTGAATCACTAACAAGTTTATAAGGTAGTTTCCCATTCCTTCACACTCATGATACCACAAGGGAACAAATGAGACCACTCAATGACAAGGGTAATGGCAACAGCAGCCTTGGGGTGCAGGACAGGGTGTGGGTTCCCCAAGGGCTATCTCTAGAGATGCTCTTGGGCACTGGCTTCGGAACCACCATAAAAGGTGAGGTTTGTCCTTTAGTTGCGTGATGAAATGCTTAGAAGACAGGATGTAGAAGTCTCTGAGCTCATGGCAGCCCCAGTGAAGCCAAGGACTAAAGAAGTTTTGGGGTCGTCACCTCCTTCGGTTGCTTCTCACCCCAGATGCAGCCGTCTGGCTGAACGCTTGTAAGTTCTGTGCACAGCTTTCAGCTGCCTGCCACAAGAGGAAAGGTGAATCATAGCAGGCTGGACTAGAAAGAGCACAGCCCCCACCTGAATCCCAGGGCCCCGGGGAGTCCTTCCAACCACCTGGATCCGAGGCTGAGTCAAGAGATGGGTCCAGGATTTGTTTGTCTTGCTTTTGTTTGCGCCTCTTACCAGCTGGGGTGCAGGAGAGCCTTGCAAACAATGTTGAGTGTATATGATGCAGGAGACCGTGAGCGTTTAATTGGGCTGCTGCAGCTGAGTTCCAGAGGTGGCGAGCATACAGGTGAATGACAGCAGAGGCAGGAGAGGGAGGGAAAGAGGGGGAGGTGAAGAGACAGATTTCCATAGGAAACAGAGAACCACACTGACCTTGTCATCTTTGCGTCAGGATGTGAATCTATTGCATGTTTTCCACGTCTTATGATCTCTACACACAATTCATCCTCGGACAGTTTGCTCATGTTTAGGAAGCCAGTGCCTGGGCCTGAATCTGCCACTCCTCAGTATTTATTAACCATGGCTACTGTGCGTAGTATGGAAACACTGGGATTAAGGGATGCAAACGTGTCACCACCAAACAGCGAAGCAGCAGGTAAACGTGATGAGACTATTGCCCATGGCGGAAGCAGACCTAGGGGGTGACTATGAAGGGGCTGTCTGCCCTGGGGATGTGCCAGGGAGGAAGGTTACCCCCAAACCTTGTCTTTCACCTCCATCAACCCCAGCAGACATCAGTTCCACGGGGCATGAGACACATTGTTGATGGCCTCTTATGACTCATCTCTTTGTGCCTAGATAAGTTTCCTACAACAGGAGAATTGAGGGATATTTGACTCCCACGTTAAAGGCTGATGTCAATGTCTCCAGAGCAAGATGCAGTTTCAAGATGCGTTTTGATCGACCTGCTCTGTTTTTGTAGATGGCTGGTTATGCAGGTGGTATGAGAAATTTGGGAAATATTAAATGTTTTGATTTCTTACTCGGTGTTCAATGGCAGAATGTCATGCTTTGTCAACTGTGATTAGAACGAGCATTTTGTTTGAGGAAAATACAGTATGTAGTCAGTTTGGCAAACGCCTGGGCAGTAATCGAATGGTTAAAAAAAAAAAAAAAGGGAATTTTTGAATTTGACAAACAGGAAATCCGATCCTGCCACCCTAGCTTAAAAGTCACACCTTCTCAGACACACTTCTAACCTTGATGAACAGAAGGAGTTTTGCTTTGAAGTGGGAATAATACTTACCTTGCAAACTTATTTTGAAAATTGAGATAATATGTGTAAAGTCCTTGGCAATGAGCTTTTTTTTTTTTTAAACCAACCTGTGCTCAGCTTTTTTTTTTTTTATCAGAATTGGTACATAATTATGGATAATTATAATAATAAATACCTTTCCCTTCCCAGCTCAAATGTGACTGTACAGAAGACGGTGAGCTTGAATAATGGTGATTGTTTTGTGCATTTAATGGTATACCTGCTAAAGTAGTTAATGATGCACCCATACATGCCCACATATACCAAATACACAAGAATTCAGAAATTGAGGTTATAAAGGGTTCACTGGATGATACAAAAACAAAACATAAACTCACAAAGCCCTGAATTTTTGTAGTGAGATCTCAGATCCAGCGACAGTGGTGCTTTTATGGATCCAGGGTCTTTTCCCTGAGAAAACTACTAAAGCTGCAAAGAAAAGAATAGTCAGGGTGTCAGGTTCACAAGAAGCAATGCACACATTTCAGCAGCTTTAAAAGGCTTTGACCCTGGATGAAAGGGAATGCAAAATGCCATGCAAACTAGACTTAACCTTCTGGCTCATTTGCCTCAATAAAAAAAGCAAAAGACCTAAAAGATTACATCCATATTTGAAGATCATGTTTTTATGTAAATAAGGAGTTGTTCAGAATGTACTAGGTGTGTGAGGAATGCCATCCAAGGTCACTGGGTGGGTGCTCCGAGGTGGAGTCCTAGTTTCGGGGGATACTGAGATGGCCGTTCATAAGCCTTTTAAGGACTTAACTACTGTTCACGGTGTTGATGCTACTGGCTGATGTCAGGCAGAAGAGAAGAAAAAAGGGACCCGAAAGCCAGAAAAAGGGAAGAGTGTGCCGAGCAGAGCAGAGAACAGAAATACTCTGACAGGTGCAGTTGAAAGATTGACACTGTTCTTTTGGAGTTCTTATAGCCTGTGAACTGGGCATGGTGGCACACACCTCACAAGGCAGAGGCAGTTGGATCTCTGCGAGTTCAAGGCCAGCCTGGTCTACCCAGTGAGAACCTGTCTAGAAAAAGAAAAAAGAAAAAAGGAAATAAACAGTATCCTGCAATATTGGACACATAGGTAGATATCTAAGGACCATAACAGGTACCTAAGAAATGGGTGCTAAATGTAGCTATAGTCTTGGTTTGGTGTTACATTTCACTTGATTGATTGGTTGGTTAATTGCTGTGCTGGGCTTTGAACCTAGGCCCTCACACATGCTAGGAAAATGCTGTTCCAGTGAGCTACGTTGGGTTAGTCAGCATTTTATTTTATTTTTTTTACCTCCTCCTATCTTTTGAAATCAGTGGTGAGTTCTGGGCAAACAATGATGTTTACGACACCACTCCGTTTTCAAGCTTCCCATTAGTGTCAGTATTATGTGTAACGTGTCCTGATAGGCATAAAACACAGGACACCGAGAAAACAAGGCGAGAGAAGGCCACTTTCCAAGTCTGAATTAGGAATCTTACCACATTCGCTATTAAACTGGAATACCCCTTTCCCCACAGAGGTATTGGGGAGGTCTTCCCTAGCACCAGAATAACGCAAGGGCTTGAAAAAGTTGTGTCTTTGGAGGCCTTCCTATAGCAAGGGCAGTGGGTTTCCACAGGAAACCCGAGACTGGAGATGCCTTGTTACAGAACACTGAGGTCTTTGTCTGCTATGTGGACCTACTCCAGGTCGCCTCTCCTTCAGATATCAACCAATTCTCGTTTCTGCTGTCACCTCCAAGACTGGATTTCATCTCAGTGTCCTGTGATTCCAGAGAATACCAGAGGAAAGCTACAGGAATCTCTAAGTCAGCAGGAAAAGTGCAATGCTATTAGGAATAGTTAATGATCATGGATATGGGGTGTCTGGGAAGTTTTAAGACAGGATTTCATTTTGTGAATGTGCCATGGTCCTTCCAAGTTGGTGAGTTGATCTGATGAAATTGTAGGTCAAATGAGAATTGGCTGTCCATGAAGAGATCAACAGAAAGTATAATTTATTTGCATTTGGACAAATCCCCCATGGCTTAAATATATAATGCATGGAAGCAATTTGACTTTTTAAAAATGTTGTTTGTTTATTTTGAGATTGTAATTGAATTAGGTTTCTTCCTTCCTTTCCCTCCCTCTCGACTCCCACATACACCTTCCCACTCTCCTTCAAATTCATGGCCCCTTTGTTCAGTGTTACTGCATGCAAAAGAAAGTTTTGGAAAAAGGGACTCGAATTTTCTGTGTACCCACTTCCTCCTTTGTCTAGAAAACATAAATTAAACATTTATCAATGCCCTTATTTGAACTCTGTTACAAGTTCATGTTTTAGGTTATATTCGACTTAAAGACTTCAATAAGGCCACAAACACCTTTTCATAACTGATGAGCTAAAGGGGCTACCAATTGACTCTAAAGGACACATGTGTAAGTGTGTTTTGCTGCCCTTTAAACGGGGGACACCGATCGGCTCTTCTGATAATTTACTTCCATATTTTTCAGATGTCGGTAAAGAGTTTTCCTGTTTGGAAAAAAATGCAGCGTGTGGGGAGGCCCCCATTCTGGTTAGTAGTTGTTGAGTAAGTCACAAAACCTATGACTGGCTTGAAAACATCGGGGGGTGAAGACTGTTAAGGGGTTCAAGTTTGGTAATGTAGGGGAAAGTTCTCTAAAAACCACTCTGTGGCGGCAATGGCAGTGAACACATGGGCATTTCAAGATCAATCTCCTGGCTCAACTGCACCTGGCATCCAGGAATCAGTTGTTGAATAAATAAATGCAGAATCGCACACAAGTATGTATGCATATCTAAAAGCAGATAGATATGTGAAAATCATTAAAAGTTCTACATTTATTTTTTTTATTTATGTTTTCAGCACTGGGGACTGAACCCTAGGCTTTGTGTATGCCAAACAAGCACTCCATTGATGAACTCCATCCCCAGCCAGAGTGCCCTAAATTAGCAATGTATTTAGCAGTTGCGGAGTCCAGCACTTGACATCTCCCTCAATCATCTATCCACCTTATACTTTGAGACATGCTATCTCACTGCACCTGGAGCTAACCATTTCGGCTACACTAGCTAGCCAGCCCTGGGCTCCACCTGTCTCTGCTTCCCTGTACTGGATTGCCAGTGGGTGGGTGCCACCTGTCATGGCTCTGAGGTGGGTGCTGGGGATCTACATGCATGTTTGTGCAGCAAGCACTCTATACTGAGGCACCTCGGCCCTTGGACTCATTCTTAACATCAATCGCGACAGCACCTGTAACCACGCAGGCAGCGATCATTCTATAATCCCAGCAGGAAATGGCAAGGATCTCATTGTTAGGATCTACTTTCACAATAACAGAATTATACTTCTCTGTGCTTTTCACATTTCAGAAGAGGATGTTACACAAATAGAGGTGGTTTTATGTGAGCCTTATTCATATGAAAAGGAGTTTTCTAAGAGACTTCCAAAACTGATTCAAATCTCCCATAAGACAATCCCATTATGTCTGGTGCCAAATACATCCTGTGGGGAGGGCTGAGCAGGCTGTATCGTTCCCCTGCTAGGTGACTCAGGAAAATGACATGCACAGCGGAGGGCAAACCAGGTTCACTCCTTGAGCCCAGACCATTTCTACATTCAGGAGAGTTTCGGGATTGAAGGAGGACAAATTGCTCCTGGGGACAGGGCACCCCGAAGAGTCATGTTTGGGAAGAAAAACTATCTTCCCTTGGCATGCTTGTGGGTCAGCAACCACTGTAGTCTAACAGTCTGTTGCAAGCTCAGTGAATGTTTCAGTTTGCCAGAGCTGTCATGATAAATTAATTACAGGATGTTGCAGAAATGGCAAGGCTCCAGCAGCATCTTGCATGGTTTAATATAGACTCATTTCCCCATTTCAATGCATTTGTGGTTAGATAAATCCTCAGAAATTTACAGCTGCTATAGACTAGTTTATTATGTAGTCTGCCTGCACACATGATAAGTATAGCAAGAATTGTTCTTAAAGTGTGAGATTTGACTGACATTCCTTTACCACCATGGAGGCACTTCCTTATTGAAAGGAGGATCGACCGAGACCTCTGAACGTTAACTTCTGCGGAGCACTCAGGGCTGGTTAAAAGCATGGCTGCCTAGCCACCTTACACTGACTACTAGTTCAGAAAAATTATGTGAGACATTTATATCTGTTCACATCCCTGTGAACAAATTTAGCTCACAAAAAAGCCAACTGATTCTCTGCTAAAAACACCAAAAACTGAACTGAATCTACCAAACTTTTCTCCAGGGAACCCTTCTTCCTTCACTTTTTTTTTAAGCTTCAGTTTTTTTTGCTCTTTCAACAAGTTATCTTCCTAGATGTCTTGCTGTTTATCCTTCCCACTCTTACGTTCATTAAGCAAACCACCTCCACGCCAAGAACATCTATGATTGGCAGTTGTGAGTTTAAGTCTTTAAGAACATCGCTCCTAAATTTTCGTGTATTCTATGCTCTCTCCATTCTGGAGAAAAATTAAATGATGAATTAGGAAATGAGTTAGAGTACACTAACACTATCTTGTTCAGGACTGTGAGAGTCGACACTGATGTATGCCAGCTGTTAAGGCATTTTGACTTAAGCAATGAGAACTGGAAAAGGAATTATGAATTATGACATCTATGCCTCCCTTTTTAGATTGGAGAAATAAAATTGTAGGTTCTTGTTAGTAACCACCTCAACTTTCTGAGGCAAAACTAACCCATGCAAAAACAATGTGAACTTTGAAGTATTGAAGAACAAGATTAGAAAAGGGAGGTGCTCACAGTCTACCCTTAGATGTGAGGGGGATCCAAAGATGGCATCCTTTGCGTTTACAAAACAAATGTTTTTTTTTCTAATGTTATCCAGTTCCCGCCTTAAAGTATTCCCTATTCAGCTTAATAATTAGAGCAGAAGGAGCCGATGAATGAAGTGCCTCATTACTAACCTTACTTCCTGGGTCTCTGCAGAGAGGAGCTGTCTGCCTTTGCCTCCTTAGCCCATTGTTAACTCTAAGTGATGCTGACACACTCAATTCTCCTGCGGATAATTGGATCCATCCATAGACTGAGCTCTTCAGTCAACACAATCTTGTGATTGACAGTCTGCTTGATGTTTTTATTATGTTCTATATGACTGAAAAGGCGCCTCTTCTGTTTCATGAATAAAATGCTACTGTCTATGTAATTAGTTTGGTTCTACAGAACCTAGTTCCTCAGGAGGTGTAAGAACTACAGTACGGTAAGGAGTCACTAAGAATGACCACAGGACACACAAATGACCAGTTTTAGAAACTATTTTCCCTTAGGTATGCACACATTTCTAGACCTGGGTGGAATGTGGTGTTAGTCACTCCCACATGTGCAGGAGGCTCCAACTTTAAACGCTGACTCGGTTTGTCCTGTCCAGCACTTGAGGACCTGCTATAGAGTCTACTCCTTCCATTTACAGCTAGCATGGGCATTTACAGGCTCTGCACACATGGGCAAGTGATGTAACTTTCAGGGCCTTATGTTGCTTATTTGCAGAGTATGGAAGTTTTGTGTACCTAGAAGATCTGATGGAAAGAGAAATGGAGATTATATGTAATAAAAAAATGGAGATCTGGGAAATGTTTCCTGTAGGTAAGTTCAACTGGGCAAAAACTGATACCATAATGTTGATTTAAAAATGTTTCTACTATTTAATTAACACATAGGGACCTCAGATGGAAATTAATTGAAAACATATAAAGATATCATCACTAATTTCTTGTTATCATTTTTATATTGTTCTTACCATCTTAAAAATACTTAATGTGGGATAAAAGCAACATGTCGGACTAAGCTATAGCATGGTGACTTCCTGATCCAGCTGTGCTGAAATTCCTAAAGAGAAAATGTCATGAAGAACCAAATTTTACAAGTTATACATAAAATTAAGAGTCACGAACATGCTTTTTATGTGCCATTAAACCATATACAGAATTTCATATATAGCAATATATTAATTTCAGTTAAAATGTACATTTTATGCCCAAAATTTGCACTTTTATTGTGAAGATTCCATGATAGAAATCTTTTAACAACTTGATTTTTTAGGTGGCTGGGGAGATGGCTTGGTGGATAAACATCTGCCATGCAAACATGGAGACTGGAGTCTGGGTTCCCAGCACCCATGTAAATGTCCCTGGGTGGCTGTGCCAGCCTGTGTCCAGGTGCACTACCACATGTGAAAGCATGTATACATACATGCCTACCACACACCCATGAGAAACCTATCTTGAGTTTTTATTGTGTTATTAAAGTTTTGCAAATCTTATTCACAGTATAGTTTTGATACTGTAGACATTGTGATACAAAGGTTATGTCAAACTGTTGGTCTGAACAAGCAAGCAGTATGCTAACATCCAATAATTTCATAGTTACAATAAAAAACAAATGATTGCCAAAAAAAAAAAATAAGGTGCTATAAATCAAGTGGATGTGGTGTCTTAGTTCATGAAGCAGTATAATCAGAACCTATTACCTGAGGACACTGTTAGAATGCATCCCCAGTTCTTAGAGGGTCTGCTGAAGACACTACTCAGTATCTTCATGAATGTAACCTTAGACTAACAATGGCAACCAGCCAGCCTACGGAAGGACTGGGCTCCGAGTAGAGGCAATGTTTCCTGGCACAAGACTCATGTGTTCCTGTTGTCTTCAGTAGGTGCAATATCAAATAATCCTTCAACTTTTCACGTGAACACAAAGATCATAGCAAATGCTTAGCTCCTCCAATATGTCTTTTCATTAGTCTTGACTTGAAGTATTGCTACAACTTGTTGAAATGCTTTCTGCTGAATTTAAGGCCCAGATCAGAGAACTGACATGCATCTCAAAATCATGAGCTGACCCATATGAATGTTGGATGACCAAAGAGGGTTACCTGGAATTACAGTCTCAGGGGCGGAGATGGGGGATCCTTATTGGTGAGCTGGGTTTACTGAGAGACCCTGCCTCGAAGAGAAGGTAGAAGAAAGATCGAGGAAGATTCCTGACATCAACCCAGGGCCTCGACACTCAGGCACAAATGCACACACATATGCACCCCCACATGAACACACACACACATACACACACCACATACACATCATGCACACGCACACACGCTCAGACACACACACACAGCACACACTCATAAATGAGGAAAATTTAAAAAAAAACCCACGAGCTGAAATAGTAGGGACACATATCTTTATTTTTTTTTACTGTTTTAAGCAACACACTCACAAGACAGAAAGCAAAGCATGTACAGAGTGACTCAGCTGCCTGGCCCGAGTGCACCCGGAGCACGGACACACACACAGCCAGAACAATGCCAGCCTGGCACTGGCAGAAGAGCCTGGGTGCTGAGGGCTGTGGGCTTCGGCAGTTTTCAGTGCCACTCCATGCTTGGAAAACTCCTTTTAATAACAACAACAACAACAACACTACAGAGGGTCCACAGCAGGCTCGTGTTTACCACTTCTAACCCTCTACAACAACATGTGCAGGAGAGAGCCCTATCTATTTGTCCTAGAAGCTGTTTCACTCCGGTACATCTGGACACGTTTACACCTCAGTGCTCAACACAGTTTTTCTCACTTCTTATTTCAATGGAATCAATTGTCAACTTTGGTAAATAAGTTTTTCTAACTTTACCACAGGCTTTGACCTTGTTGAGGTTAACTGTTTTACTGACTTATCACGTGGTTGAAGACAGGGAAGAGTCAAGGAAAAACAAGAAAGGATGAATTTCCCTGTTACATCCAACTTCAAATCATATGGCCACATGGTATGGCATTGTTATTCTGGAAATAAAGACATAAATAATGCTGTGTAATAATTTAAAAATAAATATCCAGACTAAAATAAATATTAAACAACTTAGATCTATAAATTACTTATATGCTTAAATATGAACTGCCTTTAAAAACGGAAATAAAATTGGTATACTAAATCACTAAATCCAAAATCACTCTTAGTTTACGTGTGTTGAGTTACACATATAATTCACTCAAAAGCAAAGTAAACATTTAGTTCTTACAAGCAAATTGTTTCTCTGACTGCCTTTGTTACTGAGGCAGTGTGAATACACGAATTTCAAAAGCTGCTTGTCTTTTACACACAGTTAGCTTCGAAGCAGATGCTCTGCATTCTGAGCAGGGCATCACACCTACAGCCACGTCACAGACACAGTAACACTGGATGACGACTTAGGGGACAGGTAAACAATGCGCACACTTGTATTCACGTTTGCTGAGTAGCAGTTCTGTGGTTTCTTTATTGGTTTTTCCAATAGCAGCAATATCATTTTTATGCAGTTACTAATAGCACAGATACAATACTTTGACCAATAACACTCACAATGGTTTATAACAATTAAGCCCAGAGGGCCACATTGATTTTTTTTTTTTTTTTTTTTAACAGCCAAACTTCACTTCAGGTTTTTCATAAGGTCGGTCAATAAATAGTGGATACTTCTTTTCTTCCAGAATCTAAAGAGAAACCCATTTGGCTTGGCTTTTCATTTCATTTCTGTTCATTGGGTTGCTTCGTCGTTCTTTTCCGACTTTTTACTAGGGAGAAAAGTACACAAAGATAGGAACAGAGTCTTCCAGTTATAACCTGTGTAACATTGCAAGTAAGAAACCCGCCAACAGCCCCCATGCTAAACCCAAGTTCTATAGTAATTCAGCTTTCTTATGGCTTGCCCCTCAAGGGTGCTGTTCCCATCTCTGTATCGTCAGCCACTGTACTGACTGTTCCTGCATTGACAAGCTAACAAGAGCGAAAAAGAAAACTGTCTCAAGAGCAGATGTGACAGCTCTGAAGATATCTCACAGGGCGCTAGGAGTAGGCAGTCTGTGCGGGTAAAGTTCTTCCTTTCACGGGGAAAGATTCTTGTGGAGGACATCTCAGTTTGATGATTAGAAAGAGACACACCATCTTCATCAGGAGTCTTTCATTTACTCCACTAGTGTTTCTAATTTTCAAACTGGGCTAATTAGTTTCCAGACTCCATGAACCAAATGAGACAATGTGCATTTCATCTTTGACTGACCATGAGAGTGACTGCTAAGCTAACCGTGGGTCTAGACACAATTTGGGAATAAAACAAATTAAATTATTACTAAAAATCAAGAGCCGACATACAGATGTTTCTTTCTTAGAGACCACAGTGGGCACTGACAGTTCGTGTGTGATGAACCGTGGGGCTCATCCTGGACTGCTCTGTGTCACTCACGACTCATGTAGCACTGCCTAATCTCTGGACTTAAACATGTCTGACTTCCCGCTAACCAGAGAGGCTGCAACACTGGATTGTCCTTAGAAACAAGCTGTAGCCTTGGAACAATGGCAATAGGCGAGGTCACCTCTGAGAAGAGTGATGACTGACACACTGTGGCAGGCCAGGGCAGAGGCTAGCGATTCCCCACTGGCTCTCCTGGGAGCCCAGGAGGAAGGCAAACACTTGTGTTTGTGTTCAAAACACAAGTGCGTGGTTACGTGGTTACGTTATTTTTTTTTTTTTCCAAATAAGAAAAATTTACATACAAGGTTTGGAAAATTCTGTTATCAGCTCAGGTTTCCTGATTTTCACTTTGTTAACTGTAATTACACAGATAAACTCCTGTTGCATGTAGAAGCTCAGGAAGAGAGTCAAGTGCAGCTCATGAAAACACTGAAGTTAAGTGTAAACTGGAACAGCTACACCATGCCGGGATACAACAGTAACAGGAAGAGTCAGGGAAGTCATTTCTCTTACCACACGTCATCAAGGGGAGAATGGAAAACTGTCCTCCAATTAGAGGCTGATAAAAGTGGGAAAGAGCAGAGCAGAGGTTCAAAGGAAGGCAGGGTCCAAGTCACACAGAGACCCTACCCTGCAAAGAGCAGCGAGGAGATGAAAGGTCTCAGAGGACTAAGACAACAGAACAACCCAGACGAGTGGTTCATGGAGACAGCAGGACATAAGACAGACAGAAGGGGCGGTGACAAAGGGACACACAGCTGGACATCAGCGAGATGGCTTCTGCAGGTGCAGAGGATGTAGGGCAAGCTGGCGGAGTCGGGGGAGAGCACTGTGAGAAGTAAACAGACCCCAGGAGAAACCCCAGAGAGGGAACCCTGAGAGAAGTCTAGAAAAAACTGAAGCAGTGGCGAAGAATGTCTTTAAGGGAAGTGATTCAGAGCATCAGGAGGAAGGAACAGGGCAGGATATGCAGACCGCCCACCCGTGCGTGCGCGGGAGACAGGGTCAGGAGGAAGGGACAGAAGAACAGTCAGGGGTGCACCACCGGCTGCTCAGAGGACAGCGGGACACTCGGCTGCTGACAGACAGAACAGGGACGGCAAAGCTGAGGCACTGTCCAGCTTTGCTGAACGCAGGGAAGAGGTCCCATCCCATCTAAGAACACAAGCCTGAGTCCGAGCCCACTCCTCTGAGGCATCTTCATACAGAGTATGCCCACAGCTAACACAGGAAGAGAGAGGCGAACGGAAGGCTTGAAAGAGCCACTGCAGACAAAAAGAGAAAGGAAAATCTGGACAGCAAGATTATGAAAATGAATATGAAACTGGGCGAACGTCTGTGCAAAACAGTGAGATTCAGCAGCAGGCTGGGCCTCATGTCTTTAGGAAACTGAACCTGGTACACACTTCACAGGTTTGCCTCTGTGCTCAGACCCATGCTAAGTGGAAACTGAACCTGGTACACACTTCACAGGTTTGCCTCTGTGCTCAGACCCATGCTAAGTGGTGGGGAGCAAAAATGCCCCGGAGGCAGAGAACCTGCACTGCAAACAGCCCTCAACTTGGAGGCAGAAGGAGGTCTATTACAAGACCGTGGGCCTTGGGTCCTTGTGTAGAAATTTCTGGAATTCTGTTCATTTTGGAAGGAATGTTAAAGGAGTATGACAGTGTTGAGCAGAAAAAAATCAGAAAACACATGGATAAAAATGCAAACAATCAGCACAACTTCAACACTTAGATAACATTTGCTGATATCATTACTCAACACACACGTCAACTATTTACAGCTGTGTTCTAAATTTATCAATCACTTCCTTCCACTCACAATTTTGTCCTATGAATAATGAGAACCTGACAATCTATAATACAAGCATTTCACAATTTATCAAATTCCCTTTAGAAGAGCAGAGTCCCCTGGAACAACTTTGAATGTTATCTCCTATTGTCCCGTCCCCAGGTGGGCTCAAACCACCAGCCTCCCCACTGACAGCCAAATCAACTGTGCCAGCAAACTGAGCCAGAGATATTTTAACCAACGCTTTGCTCATAAAGATTGAGTTAATTTTTAAAGCATCTACTTGAAGGCATAGTTTTTTAGCTGAATCTCTCCATTGTCTTCAAAACCTTTCCTACTGTCAGGTCAAAGGACATTAGTATTTTGAGAAGTGGTTTCACTCATTTGTCCAGAATGGCTTTGAACTCCTGGACTCAAGTGAATCTTCCACCTTAGAACACCAGTCTCTGGGACAACAGACAAACTCCATCACATCTGACTACATAAGAATTTTACGAACCATACACTCTCACATGTTCCCTGTTATGGAAATAAAAACAAGCTTCCTACCAAACTCTCATCCATGAAGAATGAATGGATTGCACACAGGGACATACATTTAAGAGGTTAACCTTCCTTCTATTGTCATAAAAATCATATTACTAAATTTTGAGACTGGCTGTCATTTTGTGATGAAAATATTACCTGATTCAGCTGTTTTACTTTTCAATTCATGAATCTGATCACTACTAAAGTAAACAATCATCATTTTTAGTACTGAATACATTTATTGTTTTACTAACATTCCCTATGTCCTTCACCAGTTTTCTTAGTGATATATTTCTTTTTTTGATGATTTCTTGGAGCTTTCTATATGTAGCAGGTAAAATTCTTCTCCAGCCCAGCTATTACTGAAAAACTTTACTGGCCCATATTTCCATTTTCTAAAATAGATTTATTTTTATTTTATGGGTATGAGTGTTTTGCCTGAACGTACGTATGTATGTATGTATGTATGTACATCATGTAGTACCTGAGAAGGATAAGAATAGGGCATAGGAAAACCTGGAACTGGAGCTACAGACAGTTATAAGCTACTCTGCGGGTGCTGGGACCTGGACCTGGGTCCTCTGCAAAAAACAGCAAGTGGACACCACTTTTTTCATTGCTGACATGTGTGATCTTGAAGTTCCCATCACATAAATCCAAACATCTGTTTCAAAATGATTCCTAGCTGGACACAGGGGCAGGTGGCTGTACTCTCAGGTTCTTAGAAGTTAAGGCAGAAGAATAGCTTGAGCCCAAGAGTCTGAGGTCAGTCTAGGAAACAGAAATGTCCTTCCCCTACAACATAAAACACCACCACCACCACCACCACAACAAAAACAACCAAACAAAAATCCCCGAGCAAAACCAAAAATGGTTTCTAATTCCCACATCATGCTTATATAAAAGCTGTTCCCAGGGTTAATTAATTATTCAATCTAGGTTTTCTGTACAAGTAGATTTACTTATTTTTTTCAAATGAAAAAAGTTATGCTAACTCTGAATCTAATTCTAGAAGGTAACAAATGTAAGCTTGTGGGTGTAGTTAGGGCTGTAACACCGAAACATTTTTATTTCCACAGACAAACTACTTCTGCCTATGGAGAAAATAAACCCCCTGACAGGCTTCCTCCCATTTCTTATGCTTACCCACCCGCTACCATCTTCCCAGGGGCCTTTCTCAGAGGTAAACGTGGTCCAGCTGTCCAGTTTAAAACGTAAGTCGGGCTTGTCTC
The DNA here is from genome assembly GCA_902168425.1 of Peromyscus attwateri. Lineage (NCBI taxonomy): Eukaryota > Metazoa > Chordata > Mammalia > Rodentia > Cricetidae > Peromyscus > Peromyscus attwateri. The sequence continues at coordinate 3,418 of CABHPP010105994.1, read as the reverse complement.
CTCAGGACCCCAGCCTCCTCCCACGCCTGGAAGGGCTCTCACAAATCTCTCGGTTTGCAGAGATTCTTCTTGTCATCTCTGTATCAAGACCTCCACAGCCTGGGTTTTCTATCAATTGCTAAACAACTGATTTCTCTGTTTACAGCCCAGAATTTGGGAGAGAAAGAAAGACTACTCTGGTAGTCTATTCCTTTCAGGCTGAAGACAGTCTAAGTTACGTTTCTAGAACTCCATCAGCACGTCCTCCAAGACCACTAACAGCCTCTCGGCCGCCATTCCCGACAGACACCCGTCAGTGCTCACACCAGCAGCTCTGCTCTTCTCTGGCCTCTGGCACTGCTGACCAGGACGTCTCAAGTCTTTTTCTGCTCATGAAGTAACTTTCTCCCGATTTTCTCTCACTTCTAACTTCTCCTGTTTTCTCTCCCCTGACTTCTCCTGTTGTCTCTCACTTCTGACTTCTGCTGATCGTCCCTTACCTCTATCAGGGTGACTTTCCGGGCCGGTGGCTCGCTTTTCTTCGCCTGCAGATCTGTTTTGTGTCCTCGGTCCTCCCGGTTGTGCTCTTTGCCCTTCTCAGTCCTACAGGAAGGAGAGATTGTAAATGAGACGCCAGTAGACAGCTGCTCTCGGGGGTTAGATAAGGCTGGATCCGGGGATGGGACAGAGGGATGACAGGGATGATGAGTGGGGAACCTGAGAAAAACCACCGTGGGAACCACAAGAGGGACTCTCCAAAGGAGTATGGCAGACAGTGTTCTATCTCAGCCACGAAGGGACGAGAATGAAACAAATTCTGTTTCTGAAGAAAATGAAGATGCCTCGGGAAAACTGGAAAATGTTATCAACGTAGATGGAAAAACAAACTTATACTTTTGCAGGATATGTCTTAGTAAGAAAGGAAGGAGTGGAAGATGTTCCTATATGAGTTTAACACACCAAACTGCAGAAGGCCATGAAGAACTCAGTGGTAATAGCAAAACATACACCATGGTTTGCTGCGGCACAGATTATGTTAGAAAAAAGAGTGTACAAAATGAAAAGAGAGATACTGAGGAACTAGGAGACTAGTCTTTTCTCTAAGTATGTACTGTACAGAAGGAAGGTGGGAATATCCTAACAGAGCTTTAAAATGATAGAGGAATTTAAAAATCGAGTCATTAGCAGGAATGACAGTGTGTGTGCAAAGCTGCATGTACATAACTCACCGTCAGGCTCTAGCTCTCAATGTGACTGTATTTGGAGATAAGGAGGGTGAGTAAGTTCATATGGTTTTATCCAGTTAGGACAAGACCAGTGTCTTCAAAGAGAGAGACACTAGAATGTGCTTGCATGTGAGAACATAGTAAGAGGCAGCCATGGGAAAGTCAGGAAGAGAGGCCATATTTAGAAGCTGTGATGCACTCCTGAAACTTTGTCATAATAGGTCTGGAGAGATAGCTCAGTGGGCACCATACTTGCTGCCAAGTCTGACAGCCTGAATTTGATTCCTAGAATCCACATGGAGAAGGAAATAACTTACTCCTTCAAGTTATCTCTGAATTCCACATATACCATGGTATGCAGAGGCCTCCTCCAAAAATAGAGGAATAAATGTAGAAAAAAAAGTAAGAAAAGTCTTTCAAGTATTAGAAAGGTAAAACATTATTTAAATAGATACTTATTTCACCAAAGAAATCATAAACATATATAGACACACACACACACACACACAATCATGCTTGACATCATAAGCCGTTAGGGATAAGGATACACAAATTCAAAGCACATGAGATACTTCTTGAATTGGAATGGCTGAAATTACAGCCTGACTATATCTAGTACTGCTCAGGAAGCACAACTCTCTTGCATGCAGGTAAGCCTATAAATATGAGATGATATAGAAAATGTACGGAAGACAATTCTAGCCACCCAATTCTAGTTATTTACCCAATAAACACGAATGCAAATATCTATACGACGACTTACACAAATATAGATATTTGTAGTAGCTCCAAACTAGACAACTCAAAGGTATATTAACAGGTAATGAATAAACAAATTACGGTACTTAAAACTCTGGGAGGAGAGAGAGGTCACTGGTTGTCAAGGGATAATAGTTACAGAAAGGAAGAAATGAAGAATTGTAAAAAGAAAGAGAAATTCTTTAATTGTGGTGATGGCTCATGAGTGTCTATTTACTTAAAATCTGAAATGTATAAGTACGTTATTATATATCAAATATATTTCACTAAAAGTGTTACATATACATCTGTAGATACAAAACCAGACCTATAAAAATACATGTGTGAGTGTTTACTTGTATGGGTGTGTGTGTTGACATGTGTGTTGCTGTGTAAGCACTTGTGGGTGCATAGGTAGTGTGCTGGTTAGTTTTATGTCAATTTGATACAAGCTAAAATCATCTGGGTGGAGGGAACCTCAATTAAAAAAAATGCTTCCATAAGATGGGGCTGTACACAAGCCTATAGACCATTATCTTAATAAGTGATTGATGGATGGCAGCATTGTGGGTGGTGCCGTCCTTGGGCTGGTGGTCCTGGGTTCTATAAGAGAGTAGGTCGAACAAGCCATGATGAGCAAACCAGTAAGCGGCCACCCTCCAAGTCCTCTGCACCAGCTTCAGCCTCCAGGTTCCTACCCTGTTTGGTGATGAACGGTGCTGTGGAAGTGTAAGCCAAATACACCCTTTTGTTTGTTTTCTTCAGTTTTATCACAGCAACAGTAACCTGACCTAGGACAGGTGTCATCCTCAGGAACACTGTCCATCTTCCTAGATTCTGTCTTTCATTGGCCTGGTGCTCACCCATCCGGCTGGACTGGCTGGCAGCAAGCCCCAAGGACTTTCTCTCTCCACCTCACCAGCGTTGGGATTACAGGCATGTGCTACCATGTCTATCATTCTTTACATGGGTCCTGGGGATCAAACTCGGGCTTTTGAGGTAAGTACTTAACTGACTGAGGTACTGTCCCAGCCCCAGTTCTGACCCTTTCCCACTAACTCCATTGCTACCATGCTTTCTCTAGGTATGGCCAAATCTCTTCTGGATACTGTCAATATTATCTTCAGAGTCTCTCCGGCTTCATCCTTACCTGCTATCACAGGCCTCTCTCTTCACTCCCTCTTTCCTGTCTTCTCTTCGTATCGCTATTATACTAAACCATTTCTGTGCGGCGGATGCAGCATCTGGGTTGTGAATGTCCACCTCCGCCCTGCTGCCATGGAGGTTTCTCCTTTATGTCAGGACACAGGGTGGCCCAAGGGCCAGGTCAGAATATTAACTAACACTAACCTGTGCATAATTCATAACATTGGCGCCCAACTTCGCCAGGCAATCCCACTGCCTTCTCCTGCCCGCTGGCAGTCTGACAAGCTCTGGATCCCTGTACTACCCAACAGTTTTCCTGCTGGAGCACC
>CABHPP010105993.1:0-10664 GCA_902168425.1 Peromyscus attwateri | reverse complement strand
TGGGTTGGGTATTGTGTGTGTAAACACATATAGAAAACTTACCAATGTTGAGATTACTTTGTCATTTTCCCCTCCCAAATCTTGTGGAGAAAATGTAGCTTCCTTATTATATAACATCTCACTGAATCATTATGCATGGATGGGTAATACTAAGCTCCCAGGCTGGAATCAGGAATGGGTACACCCTAAGCTTCATATTCTTGAAGATATTATCTTGAAAAAATTTAATCCAAGATATGCTTTATTATTACTCATCTGTCAATCAATCATCCTTGTGCCTCTGGACATCTGATGTCAGTAACACAATGGCAGGATTTGCAGGGCAAAGACAAACACCTCTCTGTCTTGTGTTCAAAATCTGAAGCTAAGAAATAGGAAAAAAAATGTGCTTTATCAGAACAAGTCCTGGACAAACTCCCTTCCTAATTGTTGGTCTTGCCTTAGATGCCTATGCCAACACTCAAATATTCCCAAATTTATATCCCCATCCTTAGTTTATCCCTTCAGCTGGAGTGAACATATCTGATTTTTGATGAACAGTACTGTATCACTTCAATCTCCTTACTGGCTGTTCTTCCCCAAATCCCTCTGCTGGGTTCCAGTTTAATAATAGGTAGCAGTTAACTTCTCTTTCTCCCTCCCAGCATTATACCCACTGATCTTGGCCAGGGCTTCCTTGTCATGATTTCTCTTCCTTGTGCCTTTGTGATTGCTAACATGGGGTAGGTACTCCAGGGTTTGTTGGTTTAGCTCATTAATGATTGTATGAATTTGTTTCATAAAGAACAAATGTGGTGAATCATAATGAAGAATGAAAAGTCTAAAGATAATGTACGAACTTCTATATACAGGTTTAGCCCCATATCAGCTGTGCAAGCTCACGCTCATTCCTTAGTATCTATCTCATCTTCTGCTTCTGTATGGTGGGAAATATGGTAATTTCCTCCAAGTAGTCACAGGGTTACCAAGGACTATGTAACAGAGTGTCCACACTTAGTATGGAACATGTTGTCTCTTTAAACATGCTTGCTATTTGCCAGAGGGGCATGAGTCAGAAGGATATGATAAAGAAGGGAGTGGGGTTCCTGTCTATAACCTGGAGAAATGGAATACATGAATAATATGAATGTCAACCGATAACTGTGGTGGATGAAATGTGTAGGCTACAATGCAGGCAAAGTGTTACCGTGAGGCAGGGGTGCTGAGGCAGGAAGATTGAACTGAAATGGGCTAGTCAAAGGAGGAGGAGATGAAGAACACAGGGGCAGCTGGGAGCTTACCCTGAAGCACTCAGGATGCTTCCACTTCATTTTTCTAGGGCTTCTGTTTCCCAGAACATCCCACTTCTCCATAAAGGGGAAATGTGCACATAAATACGATATCATAGATGTAAGCCCAATGGTTATAAGTAATATGAAGTTTTGTCTTGGTAATAACAATAAGCACATGCCTGAAAACAGAGCTTAGTTCTTGTTGAAAACATTATATTTATTGGCTGATTGAATAGTTATCAAAAACAGTCCTACAGATGTTTAATAAACATTTAGATGGAGCAAAGTCCTTGAGTGAGGAACAAGGAAAAACTTTCTCATATTTTCCACGGAATATCATTTAAAAGCACTTTAATGTGGGTGTCGTGGTAGCCCATAACTAGATTACAGAGATTCTATTTGCTGCTCTCACAGAAGCATAGGACCATTCCCATCACCCATCTCAATGGATTGATACTGTGTTCCTTCTGAGAGAATATAACATCATGTGTTTGTAGATAAATATCCAAGCTCTGAAACAGGACAGGAACTTTCATTATCAGCCAAAGGAAAAAATAACCTACAAAGTGTACATTTTAAAATGAGTCACCTAAGAAAATATTTTAGTTGTCTTCCTTGCTCCCAAAGACATGAGCAAGCTTTGCATCATCCTCACCTGAGGCATTGAATGAAGGGTCTTACCTCAATGAGGATTGGCAGGGAGTGGCAGCGTTCTAGTTCTGTTTCTCAGAGGTTATATGGGTTTATCTGAAATCACTTCTGAAATGAAAAATGTCCTTGAACATGGATTAGTATATTTGGAAGGACAAAAAGGGAGGAAGAAGTACTGTCATTGAATTACAATCTCAAAAATAAACAAACAACAACAACAAAAAGGATAATGATGTGAGGTTTCTGGATCCTAAACAGTACATGCTAGGGTCCTCATCCCTCACTGGCATCTTTTCCTAGTGATAGCTCTTATGATCCTGGTTTTCTGGGACATAGAAAACTGACTCCTCTTCAGTAATGCCCTCTAAAATATCAGACAAAACTCTCAGAGTGGCAACTGTTAAAAGCTATCTTTTGGGAGCTAGAATATTGCATTATTCGGAGCTAAGATTGGTGTTTAGCCGGGCATGCTGGTGCACGCCTTTAATCCCAGCACTCGGGAGGCAGAGGCAGGCGGATCTCTGTGAGTTCAAGGCCAGCCTGGGCTACCAAGTGAGTTCCAGGAAAGGCGCAAAGCTACACAGAGAAACCCTGTCTCGAAAAACCAAAAAAAAAAAAAAAAAGAAAGAAAGAATGGTGTTTGTTTGTTCCTTCATATTATAAAAATTGAAGATCAGTAGGAACAGATATGAAAAAATACTACTATTTTGTATAGCAAAATATGTAGCTGTGGCTGTTTCACTAGAAAAAAAGAGTTAATATTTTTTTCTGGAATTCTTAAGTTCCTTGTAAAAACCCTTGATTCTGGAGATCATGCTGCTTTGATGTTAGTCTCTGTTTAAGAAACAATGCTTCCATCTGTTTCATCTTGATCTAAAGATGCAGTTAACAAATAAAACAGAAAGGCAATGTTTACTGAAATCAAAATGCCTATGCTCATCACCCAAATTAAATAAAGATTAAAACAACAAATTTGGAAAAAGTAGGATATTACACAATGTCAACATAACTTTAGCTGAAAAATCTTTTCATAAAACATACTGATCACTTTCAAAACAGTTACATGGTCTGATCTCAGAAGATAGTTCCTAGGAAGATTGTGAGAGGTAAGTGAACCTGCTCAGACATGTCTGCACTCAGATGTTCTTTCTCCACTGGATAGAAAACAGGCTGCTGTGACAAGTCACTTTTTTTTAGGAATATGTATAGCATTTGGTGCAATTCAATTTTGCAGAAATATGAAAGGAATAAATTTAAAGCAGTTGTCAAGGGTCCTTCAGTTATGTAAAATTGCACTTTTAAAACAGTTCTCTTGCAGAATAGCTCACCATCCTCACAATTCTGATGCAGAAACTGACTGTGTTTTGTAGATTTCTAATTTTTCCACAAATGGTGAGCTGCATCCAAACCAACATTTTAAAGCACCAGTTTGAAGTAGATTACAAGCCAGACTAAAGAGAAGTTTAAAATGTTGACCCAGCATGGGATAAGCACATATACCCTGTGAATATATGCATTCTGTGTTGTGTACACAGTGTACGTGTTTATAGTGTAAGAGGACTTCATCATTTTAAAATTTAAGAAATACGGGAGCTGGGGAGATGACTCAGTGAATACAGCACTTGCCCAGCAAGCATGAGGACTGGAGTTCAGATCTCCAGAAAGCAGGTAAACGCCAGGTAGCAGCGGGCGCCTCCTCACAAGTCCAGCACCCCGACAGATGGAGACAAGGGGTCCCCAGAGCAGACTTGCAGCTGGAATAGCTCTATCAGCACACTCTTGGTTCAACTGAGAGACACTACCGCAATGTGATGTAATGTGATCAATGAAGATCCCCTATATCGTTATTACTGTTATTACTTCACAGACACTTGAACACAAATACACTACACACACATTTTTTAAATTAAGAAATATTTTTATTTAAGACATTAAAAAATAAAACTTCACAGATTCTGTTAAGCTTCCATTCAAATAATCACTGTGATTTGAAGGCCAAAGACCCAAGTAATAATCTGAAGAACCCCAGATACTACCAAGGAGAAAGCCATGCTTGTGTTGCTATAAGGAAATGTTCCTGTATGTTTTCTTCCTTAATAAATAGTTTAATTTAATATCTTGAATCATATAATTTTGCTACACAAAGGCCTTTGATGATTAACTAGTCTGGTTCCCTTAGAATCCAGAGAGTGGATTCTACTAACATACATAGTTAAGTATTACCACTGACACTAGATCATCAGTGACCTAACTCTCCATGTGATACTCCCTGTAAAAGTAGTCATGCCACTTTTAGATCGTGTTGCTAGCTCTGAATCAGTGAAAAATAAAGAAAAAAACAAAAAAAAAAAAAACAACAAAAAAAACAGCTAAAGCAGATTTAAATTTGCTGTAAGAGCCATCCAGCTGAGTAATAGCAGTTTCCCTGGTGATTACATAAACACTAAGATAAATAAAAGGCACAGCTCTTGCTTTACCAGACGAATCCCATAGGGCTAAATTTGAGTGCAGGGCTCCCATTAACTTCAAAGAGACTTTATTTCTTGGTTCAGCTCTGCAGGGACACTGAGCAACACAAAATGCAGACCAACAACATTGAGATAAAAACTAGAAACAAATTTCCACATGACCGATGAATGTTACAAAAAATATGCTATTGCCCTGCCTTTATTTAACAACTTCCCTTAACCTCAGGACGCTTGGGCCTCATTATATTGTTTCTACTTCAACAATGAAATTTGTGTTATGACATCTCAGAAAAACAGGGTCATATTTGAGAAGTGGTAATTGTGTTATCTACATCACTGATTTGGCATTTACCCGTGAGGCGTTCTGCTAGGGACATTGTTTGCCTGAGCTGTGCTGACTGATGTTAATCTTGTAGATATAGTGCAGAAAAAAGTTTCCATTTCTCTTTTAAGAAAGTAAACACCAATACTTCTCAAAAAGTTTATTAGCCACATTTTCTTTCCCATGATATATACCTGAGGCAGTTTAGTGTATAAAGAAGAAAGGTTTATTCAAATCACAGTATGAAAGACTGGAAGTCCAAACAAGAACAGTCCAGGCTCCAGGGAAGGTCCAATAGCTAGAGACCTGCCAGGAGAGATTTCAGGGGTTTGCTGTGGGATGTTCTGTATGACAAATATGTTAATAAATAAAGCACTGATTGGCCGGTAGCCAGACAGGAAGTATAGGCAGGACTAAGAGAGAGGAGAATGGAGGGAACAGGAAGGTGGAGCAGGAGACATGCCAGCTGCCGCCATGACAAGCAGCATGTGAAGACGCCGGTAAGCCACGAGCCACGTGGCAAGGTATAGATTTATAGAAATGGATTAATTTAAGATGTAAGAACTAGATAGCTAGAAGCCTGAGCCATTAGGCCAAACAGTTTAAACAATACAAGTCTCTGTGTTTACTTGGTTGGGTCTGAGAGGCTGTGGGACTGGCAGGTGAAAAAGATTTGTCCTGACTGTGGGCCAGGCAGAAAATTCTCTAGCAACAGGGGTTACCTTCACTCTTACAACGTTTCTCTCAACAGAATTCAATAGTCTCCCGAACGCCATTTTAATACTTTCTGAGGACACTGATTCAAATGACCTAAGAACAGGGACACATTAAGCCCCACCTCTACAAGGTCGAATCACCTTTCACATTGCCACACAGGACCAATTGTTCAACATGTGAACCTTTCGGGTCATATCCAACACATATCCTAAGCACAGGCAAAAGTTAAGTGTCTTTTTGTGTTTCAAAGATTCCTTTGACTTTTAATTATGTTTATCTATGGAAGGGGGTGCACATGTGTGTGTGTGTGTGTGTGTGTGTGTGTGTGTGTGCAGGTTTCTGCCCAGCTCAGAAGATGACTCTGGATCACTTGGAGCTGGAGTTAAAGATGGTTGCTACCAATTTGTGGGTAGTATTGGGAACCATGCACAGGTTCTCTAATGGAGTAGTAAGTGTCCTTGACTACTTCATCTCCCCAACCCTCAAAAGTGAAATTCTTTCAAACAAGTACAAAACTGTGGGTCATTGATCTACCTGGATATAGCATAAAGATTAATTTTTAAAACAGGTACTTTTTAATAAAAAATGGTAGACCAAAGGCCTAAGAATGACTATAAATTTTCTCCACTCCCTTTCTTTTGTGTAATCAAATTGGATAAGATAACAAATTAAGAAAAATCTCTGTGTATCAACCAATATTTTACAAGGTAAAAAAATCTTAATATGGTTATTTTAAATTTTTCATGAGTGGTTAAAAGGAATCTTGTTTAAAACCAGAGTCTAGTCAAGGCTTGAAGTGAGCCTTGGAAATTCACATTAGTAACAAGCTTCTAGAAGTAACTGATCTGAAATTGAGAAGTAGAGTTTGGGATACTTGTGAGCTAAAATTATACAGATCATAGTTTGTGAAAAAAAGTATTCACGTTTATGATACTACTGATACGACAGACACTCATTAAGACAAACATACAAAACCTAAAAAGAGAAAATGTAATTGTTCTCAATTTACAGATAGTGAAAATTGAAGCTCACAAGTGAGATACAGAGCATAAAGAAAGTAAAGGTTACAAATGAATAGACAGAGTCTACACTGAGGTTTGTCTAACTCAAATCTTGTCATTAACATACTCAGTAAACCAATTATGGACAGAATGCTTTCCCCCATGTGGCTTTGTTTTAGGAATTGAAGAAGTAGAGCCAGACACAAGACCAAGTTCTGCAATCCATGAAGCTCAAGTTTCAGCAAGGCAGAACAAATTAGCCATTAATTTCTGCAACTAATTTCTTCATTATCATTATCTACTTCCTGAGAATATTACTTAGGTCAGTGTGCTCCAAAATAGTATAAAAAGTAGAAAGATTGGACTAATCCTTGGCTAGAAAAGAGAGGAAAAGACGTGGGGAAGAGAGGAAGAAAATGAAAAATGAAAGGGAAAGAGAAGAGAGGCTTCTCCAATTCAATACCTTTGAGCAGAATTCAGAATAGTCAGGAAGAATTAACCAGTTGATATGAGGTGCATGGGCAGGAAATAGACCCACCTGGGCAGATGTACAGATACAGAGAAAAAGAAAGGAGAGCAAAATGCCTCTGCAGTTAGAGATGGGACAGAAAGTGGGGCTATCAAGAAAGTACGAACAGGTCATACAAAGTTATAAAGGCCACATGAACAGTTATCTTAATACAGGTGTGCCTATGAAGGTTTAAATAAAGATGAAGTTCATATTTCTGAAGAATGCTTTGTCACCAGAATAGAGGGTAGGATAACAAGAGAAAGCTCATGAAGACCCAGTAGGATGTAACTGAAGCAGATGGGACCAGTGATTTTTGAGTTGAAATAATAACATCCATTTGCCTTGGTGATGAACCAGATAGCCCACATTGCTTTTTATACCCATGCCTAATGACAGCTGGAATTATATCATAATTTAAAATGGGAAGGGACCCTTTGGCATCTGTTTTATACTTTTTGATGTTACTAAAACTTACTATTTAAGGAAATATAACTTGATTTTGACATTGCTATGTCATGAGTACAAATTTTCTGGCTTCTTTTGTTCAAAGTCCCCAAAAAGTGTATCACCATTTCCATTCTTTTCTCATTAATGATGCAAAAAATTAGAATAAACAAACTATTTTTAATACAGTATTGCATACGAGTTTCCATTTCTGGAGGTAAGGAATCTAAAAGAGATGATAGAGCTGTGTTCTTGCTGAGTCTCAGGGTAGCATTCCTTCCTCTGACTTTCCTTGCCTCTAGACACCCTGCATTGCACACTCCTAACACTGTTTCCTCATCTATCATCATATAAAAATTTCTGACTGGCTGTTCTCCATCCTTCTCTCTTACAGTGATGTTGCTATTACCATAGATTTAAACCACATCATCCAGGAAAATATCCTCTTCTTAAAACCCTGTGTACAACCACAGCTGCAAAGGCAGTTTTACTCCCCCTTGTAATATGTTTCCAGATGCCAGAGATAAGAATCTGCTCCCCTCTGTGGCAGCAGAAATGCCCACTTACTCCAGTATGTATTGAATCCTCTTGTCCCTTTGAAATTTTAGGCATTATGGAAAATGCATTTTCTGGGCTCCATATTCCAGCCCACAACTCTAGCTGCTTTACCAGAGGCCAGACTGGTCCCAGGTAAGACATTACTCACTGTGGCTAACAGTCCTTAAAGTCAGTCCAACAGCCCCAGACTAAACCCCTTCCCCTGGGTTCTATATTCCAGCCATAATGTTGACAGAAGACTTCTGCTTTACCTGAGGCTAGGCCTATCCTAGAGACCCAAAGTAAGACACTACCCACAGCTCTTTCTAAAGCTAGACCAAAATACCCCAGCTTCCCCCCTCTCCTGAACTCCATATTCCAGCCTACAAACACAACAGAAAACTTCTCTTGCACTGGAGACAATGTCATACTAGGAAACCCAGAAACCAAGTCAGTACCTAGAATCCCAGAGGACACACAGGTATTTGGATGTAGAGAGGCAACATTGGCATTCAAATCCCCAGAAGTCTTGCAGGCCACAAAATCCCCAGCAGAGATACCTTACTAGATCTGAAGACTTACTAGTCACCAGAAACCCAGGTCACTTAGCCAGAAAACCAGAGAGGAAAGAGAAAACAAAGAAACAAAACACCCATTCAACAAAGACAAACTCAGGAATCAACACCTAGACCTATAATCATCCCAAACCCAGAAGCCTAAAGGCCAGTGTAAGAACACAATCAAAACAGAAAGGGCAATATGGCACTACCAGAACCCAGTGGTCCTACAACAGTAAGATCTGAACATCCCATTGCAGATGAAGCAGAAGAAAACAACATTAAAATTAACTTTATGGAAATAATAGAGTTCCTTAAAGAGGAAATGAAAAATCCCTTAAAGAAATTGAGGAAAAGACAAAAAAAAAAAAAAAAAAAAAAAACCCTGGAGGGAATCAATAAATTCCTTACAGAATGCCAAGAAAGCCCCCCCCCCCACCCCCCCCAAAAAAAAAAAAAAACAGTCAAAAGCAACAGCCCAAGACCTGAAAATGGAAATAGGAACAACAAAGAAAACACAAACTGAAGGAATTCTGGAAATGGGAAGTCTAGGTATGTGAACAGGAGCTACAGGTGCAACCATCACAAAGAGAACACAAGAGATGGAAGACAGACTCTCAGGCATTGAAGATACAACAGAAGAAATAGATTCATTGGTCAAAGAAAATGTTACATCTAAAAAATTCCTAACACAAAACATCCAGGAAATCTGGGACACTATAAAAAGACCAAACCTAAGAATAATAGGAATAGAAGAAAGAGAAGAATCCCAGCTCAAAGACCTAGAAAATATATTCAATAAAATCATAGAAAAAAATTTCCTAACCTAAAGAAGGACATTTCTATAAAGGTTCAAGAAGCTTATAGAACAGCAAATAAATTAGACCAGAAAAAGTCCCTGTACCACATAATAACAAAACATTAAACATACAGAACAAAGAAAGAATATTAAGAGCTGCAAAAGAAAAAGGACAAGTAACATATAAAAGCAGACCTATCAGAATTACACTTGACTTCTCAAAGTAGACTCTAAAAGCCAGAAGGGCCTGGACAGATATCTTGCAGACTGTAAAGCCCACAGATGCCAGCCCAGACTACTAAACCCAGCCAAAAAAAAAATTTTGGGGGGTTTTTTTCAAGACAGGGTTTCTTTGTGTAGTTTTGGTGCCTGTTCTGGATCTCACTCTACAGACCAGGCTGGCCTCATACTCACAGAGATCTATGTGACTCTGCCTCCTGAGTGCTGGGATCAAAGGCGTGCAGCACCACCACCTGGTCCAGCAAAACTTTTAATCATCATAGATGGAGAAAACAAGATGCCTCATGACAAAGTCAGATTTAAACAATATTTATCCAGAGACCTAGGATAAAACCAAGCACTACTTATCTAAACAAAACAAAACAAAAGTATCAATAGAATGATTCCTAATGATATTTTATAGATCAGTGTCTTATCCAGTCATCATCAGAGAGGCTTTCTCAAGCAGCAGATGAGAACAGATGCAGAGACAAACAGCCAGACATATGTGCAGAGAGTCTAAATTAGAGGTCTCCATCAAATCCCTCCCTCAGAGCTCAGGGAATCCCGTGGAAGCTGAGACAGAAAAAGTGTAAGAACCAGAGGGGATGGAAGACACCAGGAGAACAAGGCCCCCTGAATCAACTAGGCAAGGCACATATGAGCTCACAGAGACTGAAGTAGCAAGCACAGGGCCTACATGGGTCTGCACCACATCCTCTGCATATATGTTATAGCTATTAGCTTAGTGTTTTTATGGGGCTCCTGACTGTGAGTGAGAACAAGGAAGTCTGTGACTCTTGTGCCTGCTCTTGGGATTCTTTTCCTCATGTTGGGTTGCAGTTCAACTTCAATAGGACAGTTTTTGCTTTATCATATTATTTTTTATGTTGTTATGTTTGGTTATTATCTCTTAGAAATCTGATCTTTTCTAATGATAGAGAGAGGGAGCAGGTCTTGAGGGAAGGGAAGGTGGGGAGGAACTGAGAAGAGTAGAGAGAGAGAAAACTCTAATCAGGATATATTGATGAGAAAATAATCTATTTTCGATAAAAGGAAAAATTAAAAACAAAACAACAACAAAATGCAATTATTGTTTTACTTGCATTTATACCTCTATTTTGCTTCTAATTTTTAATTTCTCTATCTGCTCTAAGGATTTTATCC
>CABHPP010105989.1:6836-34944 GCA_902168425.1 Peromyscus attwateri | reverse complement strand
ACTCCTCTTCCTCCTCCTCCTCCTCCTCCTCCTCCTCCTCCTCCTCCTCCTCTTTTCCTTACCTAGACAGCTTGGTTGAGCCTGTATCTGTGCACACATCTGAAGTTCCCATTTTCTTCATGGCAAATGTCTAGATTTCTGTGAGTGCTCCTGGGACATGCTTCCTGGAGCCTGCTTGTGAATGTTGGTAGTGTAATCTTTTTAAAAAATTTTATTTATTTATTTTTATGTTATGTACATTGGTGTTTTGCTTGCATGTATGTCTGTGTGAAGATGTCAGATCCCCTGGAACTAGAGTTATAGACAGTTGTGAGCTGCCATGTGGGTGCTGGGGATTGAACCCAGGTCCTCTGAAAGAGCAGCCAGTGCTCTTAACTGCTGAGCCCTCTCTCCAGCTCCTGATAGTGTATTCATCGATGTCAGAATGTACCCCCTCCACCCCCCCACCCCCCACCCCCCGCTTCTCTTGCCATTTTTCTTTGTGGGAGCCATTCTGACAGGCCCAAGTTAGAAAGGTGTAGTGAACGGTTTTCTGCACTATAATAGTGACTTTCCTCATTGCACAGACAAAATACTTGACAAACACCACCCAAAGAAGAAAGGGCTTGTTTTGGATTACAGTTTGAGAATAGGATTCATAATGGCAAGGGAAGTATGGTGATGGGAATGGGGGGCAGCTGGTCACGTCAATTCCAGGGTCAGGAAGCAGAGAGACCAGTGTTCTCGTGGCCTCTTCCTTTTTTTATTAACTCTGGGACTCCAGCCCATGGGATGGTGCCACCTTCACTCTGGGTGGGTCTTCCTTCCTCAATCAGACCTTTCTCAAAACACATCCCCAGTGAAGTGCTTACAGACACCACCAGTGATGTAGTTCCTAGGTGATTTCAAATACAGGCCAGTTGGCCTAAAGGTTAGCCCTCGTGTACACTAAACAACACTCAGCCTATTCTCTTTTGGCCACATGTAGAAGGAGAAGTCTTGCACCAGAGCTAAAGAAAGGAGTTCCTTGTCACTGATGGATTGTTTTTCAATTACGAATAAGCCCCCTTAACTTACAGGCAGGCATCTCTCTGCTCCTTTCGTACACAGTGGAATAGCATTGATTCTTATTAGTGTAGGGAAGAAAGCAGGTGACTTTATACAACTTATCAAGTGGATTCTGAACGCACACGCACTTTAAGAGGGAATTATCAATATTTTTTTTTTTTGGGGGGTGAAATGCTGGAAGGTCAGAGAGACAGAACAAGCCACAGCTATCTCACCTCGCCGGATCCTCAGCTGGTCTTGCCTCCTCAGACTGGAGGCCTCTAAGTCCTCATCCAGAATGGGTCTCAGCTGAACTGCTGCTAGAAGCCTGAATGCTTAACCAGCCTAAATGCTTAACCACGCCAAATGCTTCTATGGGCAAATGCCTCTATGGGCAAATGCCCTATCAATATTTTTATTACATTTATTTGTTTATGCAAGTACGATGGCATGCATGTGGAGGTCAAAGGACAACTTGTGTGAGTTGGTTCTTTCTTACAACCCTGTGGGTCGGGATTGTCAGCAAGCACCCTTATGCACTGAGCCATCTTGCTGACCCTGAGGGTAATTTCCCTAATATTACTTAGTAAGTAGAAAATTCAGAATATGGACACAAGTTTTAGTGACTCCACCTTCTACTTCCTTGCACCATTCCTTATGGTTTCCCCGAGACTTAGACTTCCTGTTTGAGTTGGCAGTTGTGTGTAGACCCTGAAAGTGCGCATTCAAGCATCTTCATGACCTTTGCTTGGGCGTCCCTGTGCCCAAAGAGTAGGTCTTACCAGATGATTCTGGCAACAGACACTCAGAGGGAGTGTTGAGAAGTGGGTTTCCGATTTCTCTGGGCTTGTCTTCGTGCGTTAGGGAGAGGGAGTCATAGAAGGCTGCTGCTCTCTTCCTCAGCAGCTTCAGGACCAGCTGTGGATAACAAGGTGATGTTGAGAGAGGTGCACGGTGGTGGTGCTCACCACTGTGATGTGGCAGGGAACTCATTACCATTCATGACAGCCTTGAAACATGTCCCCATCAACAAATGGTCTTGGAGCATTGCAGGGCTGATGTATTTTTTCATTTTGTAAAAATCTGGATGGGAGTGGAAAGTAAACAAAACCAGTTAGCTTAACAGCTAACTGGGCACAAGAGCTCAGTGCTGCATCCCCAAGTCTATGGTATTTTATCCCTGAACTTGCATCTGTGGTGGTGGTAAGGCACTAAATACTAACAGCTTCAATGCCACTCTCAAGGCAAATGCTACTTCATGACATTTCTGGACTTTGACTAAATTTTAGACTAGTAGGCATAGAGATAATGTCAAAGATTGTTTAGTTATGTCCTACTCCTGACACGCAGAACAACACTGACTAAGAGGTTGATATGGGAGGGATGCCAATAAGCCATAAGAGCCAGTATCATGAAGGAAGGTTAATAGTGTGGGATGCATCGGTTTTTTACCCATAGTGACATTAATGGTAATTTTTTCTTAAAAATTATTTTACATTTATTTATTTACTTATTAGTATTATTTTTCAAAGACTAGGTTTTCTCTGTGTAGTCCTGGCTGTCCTGGAACTCACTTTGTAGACCAGGCTGGCCTTGAACTCAGAGATTTGCCTGCTTCTGCCTCCCAAGTGCTAGGATTAAAAGTGTTTATTTACCTATTTAAAAAAAAATGTGTGAATATGTGTATGGGCACATGGGAGTTGGTTCTCTCATTTAACTGTGTGGATCCTGGGGAATGAACTCAGGTTGTCAGGCTTGGCAGCAAGCACCTTTATCCCCTGTCAGGCCCACATTAGTGGAAATTTAAATTTCTTATACATTTATATGTTCTTAAATATGCTACCTTGAAAGTGTTACTTTTTAAGTGGACAAATAATAATTTTGAGTGGATAGAAAAAGGACAGCTGTGGCTTGGCGACCAGGAAAACACTCCCTAGCATTTGAAACAATCTGGCATGAGCTGGGAGGGAGGGAAGGACAGAAATCTGACGACAGTTACAGAGTTTGCCAGATGGCCACAGATAACAGCCAATGTTCGATTGTGCTATAATTAATATTCTCTATCTGTCACTTCAGCAAGCTATCGTTTTACAAGACAAATGGCGACAGAATGTTGTAATTAGATTACTCTCCGATGGGCTTATGTTGAAATGAGAAAAGGGAATGGAAAATCCTTCTTTTATTAGTATCTCTGGGGAGGTAGTGATGGTGAGAAAGGCTTGACCACGCATACAAGTATGCAGAGAATTGTGTTTGCTCCTGCCTTCTGGGAATGCCTTATTTTTATTGACCCTAACTAGGGACTATTAGGGGAGCTTTACCCTATTATCTCTAAGGACAGGATTTACTGAGCAGTGCAATTACTGGAGTCTTGTTTAAATTCCTTAATTGATGATTTTCAGGTCCATTTAAACACATTAGAGACTCCACTTACCTCCCAATATCTGATTTGTTACAAACTCATCCTGGTCTGATTTGAGCCGGTGTCTGTGGTTGAAAATGATGTCATTTTATTCCTTTAAGATACATTCTATGGGCTGGTGAGATGGCTCAGTGGTTAAGAGCCATTCTACTACTGGTCTTGGGTTCAAATCCCAGTACCCATATGGTGGCTCACAATTGTCTGAGACTGGATGATGACCTCTTCCAGCCTCCCAGGGCACTACACACTTGTGGTGCACACACACTTACATGCAGGCAAAATATCCATATACATAAAACACAACAAAAGGAAATAAAAAGGATATAGTCTAGATATTTCCATCTATTCTAAATTCACATTCTCACTAGTTTTGACCAGATCTACTTCCAACCCCCCTTTAGCCCAATGAATGGGTTCTGCTGTCTGTTTCACTGCCATGCAAGTTTGATTGACACAGATACAAGCTGTAGCTTCCACGGCTGTTTAGGGGAGAAAACAGTTGGACGTGTGAACTTGCTGTACGTTTCTTCGCTGGAAAGTTATGTGTAACAGGTGATGGGTGGGGGTGGGAGCTAACTTCCACTGCTAGAACAAAAGTCAGTTTTGAAGGAGAATTTATAGTATTCTGGAGTTTGGTGTGGGGAGTGTGGGCACAAGGCAGAGAACTCTTCATGCTTCCAACAGCTAAAGATATAGGTGATGAAATGAAATCACATTTTCACAGCTTCGTGTATTGAGTAGTGAAGTCAGTATGTGCAGCCATTTGTTAAACTTGGTCTATTGCTCTTGTATCTCTTCAGAGGTAGTAGAGACATTTATAAGGTGCTAAAAGATGGGTTTAAACCCCACACCATTGCACCAAAAGTCAGCTGGGAACCAGAGTTTCCACAAATCTGCGTTGTTATCAAACCAGCAGCCAAAGGAGCGAAGCCTTAGTCACCACATTTCCGTGTCCTCCAGAACACCAATAGGCTGGAAACTCCAGAGCTTGTCTCTTTAGATGTTTGACCAGTGACATCACAGTGACTGCCACCTCCCTCGGACTACTTTAGGCCCTGCCCAGAGTCCAGGAGCTCAGACAGGAGACAGCTGGAGCTGGAGAGAGCGAGGAGAAGTCTACAGCAGCTTGGGTGTGTCTTTGTCCCTCTTCAGGTAACAACAGGATTTTGTACTTAGCAATCTCTCTGTCTCTCTCTGTCTCTGTGTGTATGTAATTTTCAAGTAAAAATGTTAACTAAATGCTTACATTTCTCAATGGAACAGGTACTGATAATAGAGTTGTAAAGTGAATATCTATTTCTGTTTTCCTCTGATATGTATTTTCTCTTTTTCTAGTTCTATATTTTTTCCCACATCACAAAAGAAAACCAATGTCAAACTTCTTGTATAATTTTCTCCTGGTTTGTAAGGCTT
Organism: Peromyscus attwateri; assembly: GCA_902168425.1. Taxonomy (NCBI): domain Eukaryota; kingdom Metazoa; phylum Chordata; class Mammalia; order Rodentia; family Cricetidae; genus Peromyscus; species Peromyscus attwateri. Next base: position 30,083 of record CABHPP010105989.1, on the reverse strand, counting down.
TGGTTCATGTGTGGGACAACCATTTTGGCTAGTAGAGAGGGCAGAAAAGGAAGTCACAGCTCTGTGTGGGCTCATGGGAGAGAAACAGAACAGGGACGAGTGAATGACTGCCTCACTTTGCTCGCGGATGTGTGTGAAAGTAGGACCCAGCCTTCAGTTGTGCATCTTGATGAATTGGGAGTTCATTGGATTGGTGTTTTATTCATTTGAAAATACACAAAACAACAAATATTTAAGGTTGCTGTCAAAGTACAAGTAGCAAAGCCTAAGCCGTAGGAAGGAGAGTGCATGCTCAGCCTGTCCATTCAGAGAGGCTGGAAAAAAATGGGAGAGTGTGAAAGATGCAAGAAGCTAAAAAATGGATGATAAGAAACATGAATGTAACTATCATTTACCGAGAAACAGGTTATTGGCAGTGCCGCAGAAGAGTCCACTCCGATCATCTGCCTTCTGCTTCTGTCCCCAAGTGTGGTGCCTGCCCACCCTTCTTTGTTTTGAAGTTTTACCACCCATATCTGTGTTCCTAAGCAACACAGTTAAGCTCCCCGCTCTGGACTTTGTGTAAATGGAGTCACATTCTCTGCTGCTCTTGCAAATCCCCCTTTTATCCCGCAGTTATGTTGTGAGATCCAGCCGTCTTGTGCTTCATAGCTACAGTATGTCATGTGTTCTCTTTAGTCCTCAACATTCAAATGTATGTGAACACCACATCCATTCTATGGTTGGTGACCAGTTCTTTCCAGTTTGTGGTCCTGTGGGGCCATGTTCCAGGTTCCTTTGCTGTAAGCACTTCTTCTAACATGCTCCCCTCTCCTCGGCTCCTCTGAACACTCATGAACATTTTGTTCTCCTCTGTTACCCACTCATTTTCTTCTTCTTCTTCTCTACTCCGGGAAACTGTGCGTAAAGATTTTCACTGGCAGTTGACAATTTACATCATGCCAAAGGCTGAAAGAGGGATAAAATGAAAAGAGGAGGGGCTGGCAAGATGTCCCCGCAGATAAAAGCACTTGCTGCTGCTGAGGTCGATAACTTTAGTTCAACCCCAAGGTTCCCCAGGTGGAAAGAGTGGTTCTCTGACCTCCCCATGTGTACTGTAACACACATGTGTAACTGCCCCAAATACAGACATAAATAAATGTAATAAAAATTAAGAATTAAAAGGAAATGAAATATAAATCAGTCATCATTGGCTGTATTTTAAAATGAGATCCTATAATCCATTCATGGGTATAACATAGTATGAACTTATACATTATACTAACAATTATATAATGAAAGTCGATTATCTATGCAATTATATCTGCTGGTATCTATGCAATTAATAATTTGGTACATTGACACTACAACAAAAATAACAGTTATAGTTAATTCAGTCAGGCCAAAAGGTTGCTACAAAGCTTTGATCTTTTGCAAACCAGTACCTTTCCATCTAAACTTTCTCCTTCCATGATAGAATTTTGTTCTACAATAATAGTATCTACTTAAATTATCTAAAATACAGAAGTTTTAAATTTTGTTTTGATGATATAAACCAAGCATCAATTTCACTGCTTCATCAAAATTAGTAATCTGATTGGCAGTGTTGCCTACGTTCTTGGAGTATATTTTCCTGCACGTGCAATCTGTATGCACGTTGAAGATACCATCTCTGCTGTCTGAAATGTTTATAATCTAGGCACATCCTGAGCTTGACTAAAAATAACTGGCACAAGCCCTTGTTGAAACAGAAATGCTCATGAGGTTAACACTTGTTCTTTGGACCGAGCACCTGATGTGCGAGGGACTTCTGGTTGACCCCTGCAGGCTGTGTGCCCGTGTAGGCTTGTCCGAAGCCAGGCAGCTGTTGGGGCTACTTTATCCTTTCACCAGGGTTGGGTGAAGACCTAGGGCAGCTTTAAATCTGAAGGATGATGTTATCCTACTCCTAAATGTGATCCAAAGAAAGGGCAATACTAAACTAAACTGTAATTTTTTTTTTTCTGTCTTGGTGTCCCTGATTGCAGATATTCCAAACAGCAAATGTGACATGTGTATACAGACATGCATAAGATAAAGAGAAACTAGGCTGTCTGTGTTCATCCATGCTCTTCAGAGAAACACATATAACTCTCTCTCTCTGTCTCTCTGTCTCTCTCTGAGTGCGTGTGTGTGTGTGTGTGTGTGTGTGTGTGTGTGTGTGTGTGTTTGAGAAATTGGCTCATATCATTGGCTCATATCATATCGTTGGCAAGTCCAAAATCTTCAAGGTCTGCTGCCAGGCTGGAGCCTCAGAGAGTCGTGGCAGCTTAACTTCAAATGAACTCCGAGGTCAGATGTTGGAGCCCAGGGTATCGGTGAGGCTGGTTCCTTTAAGGTGTTTCTCCTTGGACTGAGGATGGCCAGCATTTCTGTGTTTCTGCAGTGTCTTCCCTCTATAATGTTTTCGTCCTGACCGCCTCTTCCTAGGACACCAGTCATATTGAATTAGGGCTCACTACAGCCACTGCTCTAGTTTCTCTTTCTGTGGTAAAACCCTGGCCAAAAGCAACTTCAGGTGGAAGGATTTATTTTCAGCTTACAGGTATAGTCCATCCTGGAGGAGAGCCATGGCAGGAACTCAGGGCAGGAACTCGGAGGTGCAAACTGAAGTTTGTGCGGTGTTGGGGGGTGGTTGGGGGAAGGGGGGCGGGGAGGTATGTGTACATAAGTGTAGGTGCCCAAGGAGGCCAGAGGCATCAGATCCTACCAGAGCCGGAGTTATAGGCAGTTGTGAGCCTCATTTTTTTTTTTGTTTGTTTGTTTTTGAAACAGGGTTTCTCTGTGCAGCTTTGGCGCCTTTCCTGGAACTCGCTCTGTAGACCAGGCTGGCCTTGAACTCACAAAGATCCGCCTGCCTCTGCCTCCCGAGTGTTGGGATTAAAGGCGTTCGCCACCACTGCCCAGCTAGTTGAGCCTCCTAATGTGGGAGGAATTATTCATTTGAGGTCCTTGTTCTCAGGTGACTCTAGTTTATATCAAGTTGATGCTGAAGCTACCTGTGACAGTGACCTCATATTAACTTAATTACCTCTTGGAAGACCTTATCTCCAAACACAGTCGCATTCTTAGGTATCGGGGACTAGGATTTCGATGTATAAGTCTGGGGGGAAGGGTTGGGCAAGTCAGCACAAATGCCTTCCTCTTCCATAACACTTCATTTTCCTCTGAAGGAAGGCTGGATATCTTCCAGGAATGTTCACCTATCCCCCAGTTGTCTCTCTTACTTTGTTAGGAAGCGAGGACAAGCCGGAGGTCCTTGGTGTGCTCTCAGAAGTCTGCCAGAAGTTCTCACCCAGCAACTCGGAAGATGGAGCGGTCTACCCAGGAGCTGTTTCTCAACTTCACGGTTGTCCTGATCACCGTTCTCCTTATGTGGCTTCTCGTGAGGTCCTACCAATACTGAGGGGCCATGCCGCCCTCCTGGGAGTGACTGCTGTGTGCCCTGAGCTTCCGCTGCTCTTATTATTATGGGATGCCATTCTTGGCATCTCCAGCATCTCTGACCCACACTCACAATGCCTGACACACAGCAGCACTAGGTCCAACGTGTGTTTTCCAAAGATGCCGTTCTTGTGGGCTGCCAAAAGCTTGTCAGCCAGTGAGCCTTAGGCTTGTTCCCCAGCAAATGCACTCTCCAGGCCACCAGGTTAAAATTAAACCGGATTCCTGATGATGCGGAGTAACAACAAGCTCCTGGTCTGTGTCAACACACATCCCCCCACCCACGCTGTGTGCCACCAAACTAACTCAGCCCTTCAGAAGAAATGTACGAGGAAGTCTCTGCCAGTCCCTTGAGTTCCCATGTGAATAAAGTTAAGCTACTCATGAAAATGGCGTTTAGAATTTATTTTAGCTTCTGTGTGACCCTTGGCTGGGACGGAAGTGACAAATAGCACATTATTTCTAGCATTTGAGATTAGCCAAGATGCTCCAGCTGCCTAGGATCTGAAAGCAAGACAAGCCAGAGTGTCCTATTTCAAATGATTCTGTTGCCTCTCAAAGCTTTCCTCCGCTAAGCCTACAGCCAGAGGGAGAATAACTCCAGCCTGCTAGAGTCTTGGGTCAGAGCCCAGCGTGCCCACAAAAAGCACAGGATTCCTCTCAAGTCTCCTGCTTTTTCCATAGCTCTCACAAGAAATGGGCTCAGAAGGTGATTCGGTCGGTAAAGTTTGTAAGTTTTGTAAGTTCAAGGGCCTGAGCTTTAGATCCTCAAAAGCCAGGTGAAAACCCAGGGTAGTGGTGTGAGCTCATAATTCCAGGACAATTTCAGGAAGGGGAAATGGAAAATACACATTTGCATATGTGTTCACAAGGCAAACATAGTGTGTTGCTAGTATATCCCGTTCTAAATGGATGGACCACATCTGTTATTTGTACAAGTTTTGTCGGAACCACAGGCGAGGGAGATATTAAACCTCCTGTTTCGTAGTGCCCTCCACAAAGGCGCTCCTTGTGGATCTATCACGGCAAGACTCCCTACACAGCACCCCTGTCTGCATTCAAAGAAAATTAAGTGGGGAAGGTCTTTCAAGCTATTGACGAGGCATCCTTTCCAGACCAATTAAATAGAAATCTTAGTGGTGGAGCCTGAGCACCTGAGTTAAAACAACAAACACAACCTAAACAAAAGCACAGCATCATCCAGAAGGCCTTAGAGGAGCCAGAGTTGAGAACTGAAAGCCACCCACTGTGGCTCAGACTGGCATGTGGGAGTTGCTTCTTGAAAGATGGATTCCAGATGGCTCTAATGCATAGAGGCATTAAGAACTAATACGCTTGGAGAGATTCCCAGCAAAACACGGTCCCTGGTGTCCTGGCTCTAATTTTGGAACTAGATCACACACGTGAATGTGTGTCTCTAATGATTTAGTGTGTGGCACGCATTCTCCGAGATCTAGAGGGCTCTTTATGTGAGAACACTTCTGAGGACAGACTGATGTTTGAGAAGGTTTGTGTGTGGTGGGATGGGGAGGAATGGGCACAAGGAGTGACGCACATACCCACTGGACCCCATACTCATTCCCTGAAGCCTGGGTCCTGGTGCCACACTCCCAACAGGGACCACTTGGTGAGTCCGTGGCATGCTAGACCTGTCCGAGGTTCTGTGTATGTATCACACCGTGAGCAGCCATGGAAACTGAAGCGTGGAGACCTCACCAACGGGGAGTTGGTAGCGAAGCTACAGATGGAAGATCCAGACACCAGTCTCATCTTTATCTTTGCTGGTGACAGCTTTATTGTAGATCTCCAAACCATTCAATGATGTTTCAAGTTTTATCCTCAGATTCTTTAGCATTCTGGTTTAGTTAGATAAAGGTAACATTGCAAACCTCTATCACCCCCTTTCTGTCCCTAACTACCAATATCAAGAACATATAGGAGGATTTCTAGATGTACAGGACCAGTGTTTCAGGACGCATGGTGGATCACCTTCCCAGGGATAGGGATATTGACTAACAATCTAAGTGTGGAGCTAGGAATGACATTTAGTACCTTCCACCTGTAGGCGTCTTAGTCATTAGAGCTGAATTCCCATCTCACTTACAAGTCTCTTTCTATGTGTGACTTTTCTTGGTCCCTTGGGCACCATGAATCATCACAGTACCTTCTTCTGTTCCCAGTGTCGGTCCCAGGCCCCCAAAATGGGCTTGGCTATCCCAGACATGATTCTTGCTCTCCTCTAGAATGGAGAGCACTGATTCCTAGATGCTGGCTAAAGTTTCAGCCCATGGGCCTGAGTCCATTCTAGCATCTTTATTTTTGTGGCCCATTCATCCGTTCACCGATTCACTCACTCATTCAAATACTTACTTTGCAACTGCTGTGTGCTGAGCCTTTTACTGACCACCTGAGATAACGTGGCTAGTAAGACAGGGAAGCCCTGTCCTCAGGGAGCTGAGTGGAGGAAGACAGGTGTATTCGTGGGCAGTTGGAATGCTGTAATAAGTTATTAGGCAGGAGAGGGATGTGTGGAGGGGATTCTGGGAAAAAGGAACAGCAAAGAGCAGAGAGCATGGCAAATTCTGGAAACTGAAAAGATCTGCACTGTGGAAACATAGAGTGCCCATCTCATTCCTGGCGGCAGTAGCACTGCATAGAGGCAGAGCTCAGAGTCTGGCCGCATCTCTTTTAGTACCAAGTTGGATCACTCTGGGATCTCTCACCCACTGGGAGGGACCTCTTGCCACCAACAGTTGCTAGAACCATGTCTTTTTTACCTGGAGCTTGGACTCTGGCCTTGAACTGCCTGGCCATCTTTAATAAAAGCAGTCAGACCAATGCTCCTCACCCACCATCTCACCTACTGAACATATTGTGGTATGATGCTCTCCCCTTCTTCTCCTAAGTCCTGGGATGCCAAGACCTCAGCCTTACCCAGAGTTGGGTTGCTCATATTATAGTGCCAAACAACCAACTGAATTAAAAAAAAAAATGACATTTTGTAATGTTGGTTAGATTTAGCTTCTGACACTTTCTTTCTCCTTCCTTCCTTCCTTCCTTCCTCCCTCCCTCCCTCCCTCCCTCCCTCTCTCTCTCTCTCTCTCTCTCTCTCTCTCTCTCTCTCTCTCTCTCTCTCTTTCTTTCTTTATCTCTTTCTTTCCTGTTTTGTTTTTCAAGACAGGGTTTCTCTGTGTGGCCCTGGCTGTTCTGGAACTAGCATTATAGACCAGGCTAGCCTTGAACTCACAGAGATTCTCCTAGCTCTGCCTCCTGAGTGCTGGGATTAAAGGCAAGCACCACCATTGCGTGGCTTACTTCTGGTATTTTCTAATCTCACAATAAACTGTGTATCTTTGAAACATCTCATTTTGTATCTACTGAAGTTGTTCAAGGTTCTAAAGGAGAAGAATGAACAGAATGAGTATTACCAAAGGCAGATATTAGGTTGGCATGCATGGCAAGCCTGTGTGGTCCATCAATGAGTGTCTGTGAACCAGAGGGACAAAGACTCCAGGGGCTGCTCAGTTCACCAAACTAGATGCCTTGGCAGTCTCAATTTGGTGTTGAAGGCCTGGAGGATTCCCGAAGAACCTTTCTTCTGCGTTAGAAGACTGATGAAGCTGGGCTCCAGTATCAGCAAAGGATGAGGACAGTAGTGGCAGAAACAGAGTGGATGCATTCACCAGCAAAGGTGGGCAAGTGAACCCCAGCACTGCTTTCCCATCACCCATCCTTACATCTGGGCCACCTCTGAAAGGTGTAGCCCACTCTGTGCGAGGGCCTTCTCTCTCAGTTGATGCTTCCAGGAAATACCCTCACAGACCCACCCAAAGGTGTGTCTTTTAGTTGATCCTAGACCCAACCAAGTTGATAACCAAGATTAACCATTACACCAACTTATTCTCTTACATCGAAATAAATACCCAAGCTGGGCATAATGGTAATGCACCTTGTGCTGGATAGTTTTATGTCAACTTAACACAAGCTAAAGTCATCTGGGAAGAGGGAACCTCAGTTAAGAAGATTGACCTCCATGAGAACTGGCTGCAGGCAAGCCTGTAGGGCATTTTCTTAATTAATTAGTGATGGGAGAGGGACCAGGCCATTGTGGGTGGCCCCATCCCTGGGCTGGTGGTCCTGGATGCTATAAGAAAGCAGGCTGAGTGAGCCATGATGAGCAAGCCAGTAAAGTAGCACCTCTCCATGGCCTCTGCATCAGCTCCTACATCCAGGTTCCTGCCCTGCTTGAGTTCCTGCCCTCACTGCTTTTGATGATGAAGTGTTATATGGAACTGGGAGTGAAATAAACCCTCCCTTCCCCATGTTGCTTTTGGTCATGATGTTTCATCTTTCATCAAAGCAATAGAAAGATACATCTGGAATCCCAGGACCAGGGACGTTAAGGCAGTAGGATTATGAGTTCAAGACCATCCTGTAGCACGAATCTTAATAGGTCTTATTAATAAAAACAAACCTAGAGCCAGGTATTGGGGTGAATGCTGAATGATCAGAGAAGCAGAACAAGCCACAGCTAACCTCATCTTGCCAACTTCTCAGCTGATCCTGTTTCCTCAGACTGGAAGCCTCTGAGTCCTCATCCGAATGGCTCTCAGCTGAACTGCTGCTCACAGCCTGAAAGTTTAACCAGGCTCTAGTTCCTGGTTTTCATGCCTTATATACCTTTCTGCTTTCTGCCATCACTTCCTGGGATTAAAGGCATGAGTCACCATGACTGGCTGTTTCCAGTGTGGCTTTGAACTCACAGAGATCCAGATGGATCTCTGCCTTCGGAATGCTAGGATTAAAGGTGTGTGTGCCATCATTTTCTGGCCTCTTTATCTAGTGGCTGTTCTGTTTACTGACCCCAGATATTTATTAGGGTGCACAGTATTTTGGGGAACACAATATCACCACACCATCCCAGGCTATACATATTTTCTATCACAAACAAACAAACAAACAAACAACCCCCTACAAAAAAAAATAAACCCAAAACCAGAACAAGACACACATTTGTATTCTTGTCTCACAACTTCAGCACTATCTCCAACTCCCACCTCCTCTCAATGGGGCTCTGGTCTAGTTGGCCCCGTAAAGCATTCAGATCAATCCGTGTCCCAGCCCACAACTCTAAGAAGACCCCAAGAAACTGTGACAAAAACATGTTTCTGGTTTTGCTTCACTCATGCAGACTGGAGTACACGAAACTATCAGAAGATGGTGGTGTTTGCATGATTTTCTTACTGAATTTGGGGCTCTCAATCAGTCTAGAAGGCAGCTCCAGGAGACAATCTATTCTTTTTTTTTTTTTTTTTTTAAAAGATTTATTTATTTATTATGTATACAGTGTTCTGCCTGCATGTATGCCTGCAGGCCAGAAGAGGGCACCAGATCTCATTATGGAAGGTTGTGAGCCACCATGTAGTTGCCGGGAATTGAACTCAGGACCTTTGGAAGAGCAGCCAGTGCTCTTAACCACTAAGCCATCTCTCCAGCCCCGACAGTCTATTCTTTAAAACTCATTATTTCCTATCACTTGGTTCTTCCTTTTGCATCGCTGAAACACAGCTCCTTGGGTCACTTGAGTACATGGTCTGTGCCATACTTATACGGCACCCCCCGAAGCCTTCCTCAGCTGGGAGGTGTATCTATCCCTACCCACAATCCTCTCCTGAATGCCTGGGGCACCCCATAAAGTAGTCAGTGACAAAAGTCAGCCACTTCCGCTCTTTGTTTTCTTCTGATGCTAGCCACTGTTCTAGGCATTTGATTACATTTTTGGTCTCAGAATTACCATTATCATTTTGTACAGAAGGCCTTTCTTAGTGGATCTATGGCCACCTATGGTCTTTTGGTTGCCTGCCTTATCTGCCTCTCCTCAGCTCTCCTTTGGAACCACTTCTTGCTATTTGTAGTTTCAAGTATGTCCTCTGTGTCTTCTCTTGCCACGACCTTGCAGAGCTATCATTGTCTGAATGTCCCACTGTTTTCCTGGCTAACTCCTGCTCTCTTGCTAAGAATGCCATGAAGTGTTATTGCCTCTTGGAAACTGTCCCCAGATAATTCCCTTCTCTCTGGGCCTCATGCCCACATTCTCATGGCACTTATCACATTGTGTTGGTTTGTTTGTATCTCTCCTGTGTGTGCTTCTTCTCTGTGCAGACACCCTCCAATGCTTAATTTTAGTTTCTAGTGGTCCAGCATCATCATTGGCTAAGTATCTGTTGAAGACATTATGACTGCCTTGCCAGATAGTAAAAGCTTTGGAATAGATAGATAATGTTTTTATAACTAAATACATGGCCTGTGCTCCCCACTATACTTTTTAAAAACAGGCATGTGGGGAAAAAAAAAACTGGTCTAGTTCTAAAAGTTCTACCATTAATGAACAAACTAAACTTAAAAAAAAAAAACCTTCATACAGTTGAAACAGCCTTTTCAAAGGCCATTAGCTGCCCCATGAAATATTCATGATACTTGCTTTTTTTGATCTTTCTCTATCACCACCCTGAACAAGTTGACAATGTTTATGAATTACTCATCAAAGCCTGATGTGTTGAGCATATTTTCAAGTTCATCTACCAACATGAGAAATTTTCATTATTCAAGCCGTGCGTAGTTGGGGTCGAACTTCATGTATCTATTCATTGGTTGCCTACTGGGTGTTAAGAACTCTCATGGGGGCTGGAGAGATGTCTCAGTGGTTTAAAGCTACTGGCTGCTCTTCCAGAGGTCCCAAGTTCAACTATCAGCTACCACATGGCAGCTCACAACTGTCTGTAATTCAAGTTCCAGGGGATCTGAAACCCTCACACCAATGCTCATAAAATAAAAATACATTATTAAAAAAAAAGAACTCTCAGGGGTTCTATTTCATTTAATCACTTTTATCATGTGAAATATTTGGTTTTTATTTGAATTTTATTTATTTAGAATTTTTTTTAAAGACAGGGTCTCACTATAGAGCCCAAGTTGGCTTCAAACTCACAATCCTCTGCCTCAGTTTCTCAAAGTGCTGGGATTACTACACCCAGCTTGTTTTGTAGTTAGAAATTTTTATTATTTATTTATTTATTTATTTATTTATTTATTTATTTATTTGAGACACTGTGCTGTCTAGGCTGGTCTCTGGACTCAAGGGATCATCTTATCTGAACCTCTGAATTACATAAGTATGCAATACTGGTTGTGTAGAGTCAATGAAACATTTATCTTTGTTCTTATCTCAAAATTGAGAAAATGGATGCTCAGAAAAGACATGTACTTGGCCCTAAGAGACAGAACATAAAAGCAAATTTAGTTCTATCCAGTTCTGAGACCAGGTAGCCACACTTCTTTCCAATCATGGATATTAGGTAGTGAGAAATTAACAGGCTTAGAAGTTACTGAGGATGGATCCCTCCTTCATAACAAGGGAGAGGGAGAGGGAGAAGGATCTGGAGAGAGCAGAGGAAGGGGGAGGGGAGTGGGAGAGATAGGGAGAGGAGGAGGGGGAGGGGGAGAGGGAGAGAGACCCCAGTAGCCTCACACCATCAGGAGAATGATTCAGAGTTTACGTTAGTTTCCTTACTGTGGTCTGCAAATGCCAAAGGTATGGTGTACATGAATGCAGCCTCCAGGCAAATACTTCATTTGTTGTACAGCTTAGCCACATAACATGTGCAACTTGTACAATTTTCTGTCTCCCAAGAAACAGAGCCCTGGAACCACATCTTTTTTTTGTTTGTTTTGTTTTGTTGTTTTTCGTTTTTTGTTTTTCGAGACAGGGTTTCTCTGTGTAGCTTTGCGCCTTTCCTGGAACTTGCTCTGTAGACCAGGCTGGTCTCGAACTCACAGAGATCTGCCTGCCTCTGCCTCCCGAATGCTGGGATTAAAGGCGTGTGCCACCACCGCCCCGCAGGAACCACATCTTTTAACTGGGCAGTAGATGATAAGAGAGAATGCTGGTGGCTGGTCAGCTGTTTCCAGTGTCTGTTTTAACTGTGGGGATTAATCGGAGATGACTCCATCTCCAGCATTTGCTGGGGTACTCACTTGCAGGGATTTGTCACGTGGGTAATTCTCATCTCTTACTCATTAGATTATTAAAAATAATGGTCTGGGAAAAGCAGCATCTCTGGATTCACAGACAGCATTTGGCTTACTAATACGTAACCGTCATGCAAGCCTCTGACTTCTGCTTACTTCCTCAGCCATAAAAACAGGAGGAGGGCTGAGAAGAGAGCTCGGTTGGCAAGGGGCTTGTGTTGGTGACATGAAGAACCCGACTCCAATCCCCAGAAGCCATATATGAAAGCGAGGAGTGGTCATGGATGCTTGTAATCCCAGAGCTGGGGAGGCAGACCTTCAGGCAGTAACACCAGGGAACACCATGACCCTGCAGTCATCACAGCGAAATAGAACAGGACAATAACATCCAGGTCTATGGTAAGGAGGCTTTAACACTCCTTCCTTGAAGGGAGTGGGGTGTCACCAGACCCATGCCTGAGATTTCACCCGCCACATGCACCCAGTTGCACACTGTGGTCCTGGGGTCAGGTTCTGTATTTTACAGGCTGTGGAACGCTGACTAGGGGCAGGGGAAGGACTCCAGTGATGTGGCTTTTGTAAATTGTCATCCTGGGATGAGGCTTTTTTGGTGCTGTAACTGTGACCATCTAAGGGCCTTGATAGAGTTCATTTTCTCCACCAATTAAAGAATTAAAAGGTAGGAAAACTCTCCAGTTTGACAGGTAGCAGCAAGGAAATCTTGAACACAGCATATAGAAGAAAGGTTTTCATTGAGGGAGAGGAGACACACACATACAGCAACCCCACAGAGGAGAAGACCCCCTCACAAGCAGAGGGGGAACTTGGAAAGCCAAAAATCCAGTCTCTTCTCCATTTTTTTTTAAGCCTCTGAAGAATTTTCCTCCTCTAATTCAGGTTGGTCAGTTTGAAGACAGGCTGGCTGATTGGTTCACAATTATTGTGTAATATGCCCTAATCCAAGCCTTGAAATTGAGCCAGTCCATCAGCAAGAGGCCTTCTGGCTGGAGAAAAAGCCGACATGCCTTTGTTTTAAGCTGCCAGGCTTTTGTCTCAGGTCAGGAGAGTGAGGAAGAAGCGGCCATCTTGGAAGTCCAGTGTCTTTATTACCTGCCGGGCAGAGACTAGCTTTGAGTCAGCCATGCTCCTGGAAGTGACCTTCCTTAAACTCATTACTCCACCAGGCTGGACTTGTGGGCTCCTTTCTTTGGTCCGTGCGATTAGACACTGTTTTCATCTCCCCAGGAGAAGTCACACCACAGGTGGTGGCAGTATTGCTGCTGCGTTGCTTCAGAGCTGTTTTAGGAAAGATGATAATGAAACACTTTGCGGAAGCTGACGATTTCTTTAAACAGAGGAAAGAGGCGAGTTGCAGTTTCCTTTTCTCTGAAGAGTATAACAGTTCTCACATATACAAGGGCTACATGAATGACAGCATCTGGACTCCTTGCTCAGTTGCAGACTGCTGTACCCACCCCAGACCCCTCAAGACTGAGGTCTGGATTGATACATCCATCATAAATCCACTTCTCCTTCCCCTTCCCTTTCCCATTCTCCTTCTCCTTCTCCTCCTCCTCCTCCTCCTCCTCCTCCTCTTCCTCCTCCTCCTCCTCCTCCTCCTCCTTCTTTTGAGACAGGGTTTCTCTGTGTAGTTTTGGTGCCTGTCCTGGGACTCACCCTGTAGACCAGGCTGGCCTCAAATTCACAGAGATCTGCCTGTCTCTGCCTCCCGGGACTGCCGCTGCCCAGCATAAATCCACTTCTCAAGTGATCCTTTTACTCGCTAAGGTTTGAGGACCATTATTTACAGCACCCTGGCACATCTGCCTGTAGGATTTGCATTCTAATTATTATCCTGGACTCAGCAGTTGGCCTGAGAAGTTTGCATATGACCTCTTCGTCTGAGGGACAACAGACATTTTTTTAATCCCATCCTCATGAACTACCAGTTTACGTTCTTGCCTTTCCTGCCTCTCTTGGCATCCTCAGCCTTGCTTCTTCGTTGTCCACTGGTGTTGTGGAGGGGAAGCAGGGCAGAGAGAGGCCTTACAATAGGGAAGAAAGTAGAGATGGAGAAAAATACTGGACCCTTCCTCCGCAACCAGGACTAAGTGAAGGAGCAAGTGTTAGGGAGCTGAGCTACGAAAATCTGGGAGGAGAGTGCTGTGCCAATGACCTATAAAGAGCCACACTTCCACTCCTGGCCTTTCTCCCTTAATAAATTATTTGTGTTACTATCCACTCATCTCTGTACAAATCTTGGTTGAGGGACTCGAGTGCCTAGAAACCCCCACGGGTGCCCTCCAGACTCCAATATCCACTCACAGCAGTTCAAGCTCAAACAAGCTTGTATCTTTGTGCCAGAAATTCCGACTGTGTCTATAGATATAATTAGTGAAAGGTGGGCTGGAGAGGTGGCTTGGTGGGTATGGGGACGTGACTTCTGGTCCCCAGCACCTGCGTAAAAGCTGAACAAGGCACACAGGTACCTGTAGCCCAGTACCTGGGAGTGTCGTAAGAGGCTGAGATAGGCAGACCCCAGAGCCTTGCTGGTCAGCCAATCTGACTGACTTGGTGAGCTCCTGGTTTAGGTAAGTCAGATAGAGGCAAACCAAGGAAGACGTGTCACACTGGACTCGGGCCTCCACACGTGTACTCTTGGGGGTGTGCACCAGCTCACACACTAAAGAGTTAATTCTTTTTTTTTTTTTTTTTTTAATTTAAGGAAACACGGTTCTTTAGTGCACCGCAAACAGAGCAGACGGTGTGACAGCAACAGAGAGCTACCTGCCAAAAGCTAACACGCTCTACCCTAAGGTTATGTAATGTGTTAGCCTCTATGAAAGGGCGTGTTTTGACACATTTTCAGAGAACATAAAGGAACTGTCATTCAAATTTTAAAAGCTTTGGGAACATTCAGCACCAACAGATCTTCCCATACTCTCCCTTTGACCGACTTCTGCGTTTGTTTCTCTTTTCATTTTCTTGTGACAAGGTCTGAGGAAGTTACGGTCACACTTTGGTGTGAAACCCTGGTTGCCACTCCTGGGAGCCATGGAGGGGAGGGGTCCTGACCCCCACCTTCTTTCTGACAGCCAGATTCTACCCGTGGAGAGAGAAACAGCACACAACAGCCTTCTCTTTAGAACTCGGCATTTTAAAATTCAGAGCTGTGTTATTTTCACGGAGTCAGTGAGACAAAAATGTGTTTCCTTAGCGGTTTCCTTAGCGGCATACATGGAGTCTGCACCATGTGACTGTGGTCTTGAGCAGTGTCAACACGCTCGAGCCAGTCCTGTGACCCAGATCTGACTGTTAGTTGTCAATCCCCCTGCCTCCCATCCGTTTTATATTTTTTTGGATATAGCCTTCAGAAGGTCCTGGAGAAAAAAGCTAGGCTATTTTAATGGTCAACAGTTATGATGCAAATAGTGATTCTCACCACACATTTGGCCAGGCCCCTGTCAATTTGTCTTCATAGGAGCAAAGTCTTTGAGAGCCAGAGGCTTCCTGGTGGTCATCTGAAGCTTCATAAAAGCTGGTCCTATCTTTGCTCTGTCCCCTCTGAGCCTTCCATTCATCCAGAATGATAAAGCCTTCAAGTGTCTTACCATGCATCTTAAGATTTCTCTTTAGGGTCTGGGGATGTAGCTCAATTGGTAGAGTGCTTCCTAGCGTGAATGAAACCCAGGGTTAGATCCCCAACACTGCATAAACCAGGTGTGGTTGCATGCTCCAGTAATCCCAGTACACAGGAGGCAGAGGCAAGATGATCAGAAGTTCAAGATTATTTTCATCTACATACAAGCAATCTTGTAAAAAAAAAAAATCAGCCAACTAGCAAAACAAACAAGGAACAAATAACAACCACGAACCCATAAAAGGGAGTAGAGGTGATTTCTCTGCGAATGGAAGAGCCATGGTTGGAATCAAAGACAATGAGAGACCTTTTTTGTAAGCCATTTCTCTCACCCTATCCCACCCTATCTGTATGACAGGAGTCTCATTCAGAATACAGAGCAACAGAAAAAGTGGGAGACTGGACTTGGAAAATTGATTTGGTGGTGTGGTGGTTCCCATAAATATTGACTTGGGAATGAGAGAGCCATATGTAGCATGAGGGACTGCCAATCTGAGATATATTACGCATTAGACCATATGCCAAGGATGACTTTGGACCAGCTCGTTTTGAATGTCACTTATGAAAGATCGCATCTTTGACTTTTAATATGATTGGTGATGGTCTCTGAGCCATCACACATCCTGGAGCAGAGAAAGACATGTATAGTGAAACAAATACAACTCTACCTAAGAGATCTCTGTGCTTGGTTTCATCTTCCTTTTTCAACCTTTGCTGATATTTTCAGTGTCCCAGATATGTTTATTCTAATATCACCTGGTTGATGCAGAGGAGGCTGCATTTAACAGATAAATTTATTCTTCAGAATAAAATGATGCCCTTCTTATCTCCAGTGGAATGGTAAAACAAAAACAAGCCCAATCCTTCAGACCTTTTTGTTCAAGCTACAGGGACACTCACATCTAGAAATGAGAGTGAGAGGTTAGCTCTTCAGGGAGAAAGTGGTTGGTGTGCAGTACCCGGCAGCTAGACACACATTTTGATAGGCTCAGTTTTCATTTGCAATTCAAAATTAGTGAATGTTCTTTAGAATATTAGTTATGATGACTTGAAAAAAAAAAACGATGCTAGGAGATTTTTTTTTCCATCTAGCTGTCAAACAGAAAAAAAAAAAATCTTGGCCCTGAATATAAGATGTTTAGGGCCAGGATTTTGGCTCAGCCATTAGGGCCTACTTGAAGAGACCCAGAGCTGGGTGCCCATCAACCATTCTGGACCACTCACAACTGCCTATAACTCCAGCTCCAGGGGATCCAAGATCCGATTCTGGCCTTAGGAGGCACTGTACTCACATTCAGAAACCCACACTCCCATTCATACACAGAGGGGTTTTCCTGTGTAGACCTGACTGTCCTGGAACTAGCTCTGTAGACCAGGCTGGCCTTGAACTCAGAGACCTGCCTACCTCTGCCTCCCAAGTGCTGGTATTAAAGGTGTGCACCACCATGCCTGGTCTAAAACTTAAAATAAAATCTTAAACAATTATGAGTTGTTCTATGTTACTGTGTTGTTTAAACTATAGATAATTACATCATAATTTCTTACATGTTTTGGGAAAAGGCAATTTAATTAACATATTCTTGGCAGGGGACAAGGGTGGGCAGTGTGGAAGGGAAGAGCAGGAACATTTTGTTTGACTTGAATTTCATTGTTTTAAAAAATAAAAATAATTTATTTTATTAATTATTTACACATATGTGTGCATACGTATTTGGGTGCCTGCAGAGGCCAGAAGACAGCTCCCCTGGAGCTGGAGTTACAGGAGGCTGTGACCTGCCTGATATGGGTGCTGGGAATTGAATCCAGGTTCTCTTGTGAGAGCAATAATTGCTCTTAATTGCTGAGCCATGCTCCGGGAATAAAGTTGTTCGTTTGTGTGTCTCAAGACAAGGGCTCACTGTGAAGAAGCCCTGGATGGTCTGCGACTTGCTATGTAGTCAAGGCTGGCTTCAAACTCATGGCAATCCTCTTGCCTCTGCTTCCTTACTTCTGGGATAATAAGTGTGTGCCACCAAACCTGGATTACCTTACTAAATGTGGCTAGAAGTCAATTTCCTAAGTAAATTAGCTTCTAGCCACATTTAGTAAGGTAATTCTTAACTCTTCTATAAACAAAAACTTAGTCATGTTTGATGAGTTTTGTTCTAATGTTCTACAACTACAAAATGTTTCAGATCAAGGCATTTGTAACTATTTATGTGATTAGGTTTCATGACAAAGTAGAGGAAAAGAGAAGTCTGGTCTATGATTTCTGATTTCAATGTGGCAGATCCTGTTAACATGCGAACATGGTACTAACCTCAAGGGCAAATATGAGGTTGTCTATTCTGGAGCCAAATATGAATGTCCACAGACTGGTAACATGGATGTAGACGAATTTCTAAACAGTCTTATTAAATAAGAAACACAGAGCCAAATACAGGGGTAATAGCTGAAGAGATCAGAGAAACAGCGAAGAGTCACTGGCTGACCTTAGCTTACCACCACGCTGTAGCTTCCCAAGAGAGAGCTTCTTCCTGTCTAACCTGTGCTTTTATTGCCTTCCTGTTCTGCCTTCTCAGTGGCTCTAAACCCAGCCACATCACTTCCTCGTCACTGCCTGTCTATACAGACCTCCAGGTCTCTATGGTTGGTATTGGGATTAAAGGCATGTGTCACCACGTTTGGCTGTGTCCTTGAACACACAGAGACTCTGCCTGCCATGTGATCAGATTAAGGGCATGTGCCACCACCACCTGACTTCCGTTTATGGCTCGCTATGACCTCTGCTCTCCAGGCAAACTTTATTTATTAACATACAAATAAAATATCACATTTCAGCACAAATAAAATATCACCACACATGGATACAGGTTATTCCAAATAATAGTTTCGTGAAGTTTTTGTTTTTATTTATTTATATTATTTATGTGTGTGAGTGTTTTGCCTTCATGCATGTATATGTACCACATGAATGCCTGGTGCCCACTGAGGCCGGAAGAAGGCATTGAATCTCCTGGGATTGGAGTTACAGACAGTTGTGAGCTGCCATAAGGGTGTTGGGAATTGAACTCAGTTTCTCTGCAAGGGTAACAAGTGCTCTTTCCTGCTGAGCCAGCCCTTCAGCCTATTTCATGAAGTTTTTATCCTGACAGAGTAAAGTATGTTGTTGTCCAAGTCTTTTAAAAAAATATTGGTAGGAACATAGATGGCTTGGTGGGTAAAGTGCTGGTTGTACAATTATGAGATTCTGAGCTTGGATCCCCAGCAACCACATAAAAGCCAGATAATGGTAGTGTGCATCTATAACCTCGTCTATAAGCTGGAATTGGAGAAATAGGGGTGTGTGGAGGGTTGTGGGGACAGCCAAGATCCCTACAGTTCACTGGCCAGCTGGTCTAGCTGAAGCTGTGAGCTCAGGTTCAGTGAGAAATCATGTATAAAAAAAATACTGGAATCAAAAGTATTCTAAATTTCTCAGATTTTTTAAAAGATAGGAGGATCTAACCTAAAGCCCAGGCTGGCCTTCAACTCATGATACTTCCTGCCTCAGCCTCCCAAATATTGGAATTACAGGCATGTGCTACCATGCCTGGCTGGGCAGCGGGAAGGACATTTCAGGCAGAGGTGACATTTTAGCTGTGTGGAAAACAGGCAGTTGCCATGACCTCTGAGATTCCTACCATCTGGTTGGCTGTTCCCTCTGAGATCCTTACTTGCATCTCTCAGATGTTAAAACCAGCTGCTTACAAATATCTTCCCCTACTCTCAAGGAACATGATCTAAATATGAATCATCACAGGCACCGAAATTTTTGGCTAGAAAATCCTCCTACTGACACAGTATCCCATTCCCTGAGATGAGCCAGAGAGGTTCTTTCCATAGCCTCTTCCTCAGAAGAGAGGCCGTGGTGTAGTGCTGGCTTGGGTTTTAATCCCAACTTAGCCACTCAGTGACTGAGCCAAGGTAAGTAAATGAAAGCCCTTGTGTCAGAGTTTTCTCTTCTGAAGATGGAGATGCTGGTATCTGCCTCAGAAAGTAGAGATAAAAAAGTAAGATGAAAGTAGAAATTGTGGGTATAAAAAAATAGATAGGAAGAGACCAGCATAGGGGATTCTAGTCAAGCGAAAACTTGTAACTGTGATGTTTAGTTTAGGCGTGGCTACTAGAATAGATACTATATATACTTTCCATATAATATAAGCTGTGAGAGTTTATTAGCCTCCAGAGCTGTGCACACTGATGGGTATATGTGTATGTGCACGTGTGTGCATGTGTGTGTGTGTATGTTGGACTGGATGAGAAAAGACAAGAAACTGGTTCTTGTCTTTTTACCACAACTTTAGCATTTTAAAAACATTTTTCTCTTTCTTTTATTTCTTACTTATCTTGAAAGTATGTACTTTAAAAAATGCTGATACAATTCTTATTAAACAATGTAAGCAGGAACAATCTTGCCATTGCCTTTCTCTGACTAGAGGAGAGTCATAACAGAGTTGCTGCTAAGCGATGAAGCGCTACCAAGCACACCGTCCAGGCTGGCCCTCCCGTGGGACACACCATTCCCTAAAGTGTCTGCACACTTACTCTGTTTAGAGTTTGTTTTTTAGAACTAAAATTATCAAAATATCAAATATTCCCCACCATAAACAGAGTATTTCCTCCAGATTTTCTAATCTGTTCTTTTTAAAACAAGATCTTCAGATCTGGCATGGTGTGCCCGCCTTTAATCCCAGTACTTGGGAGGTAGAAGTACTCAGATCTCTGTGTTTGAGGCCAACCTGATTCACATAGAGAGTTCTAGGCCAGCAAAGACTGTATAGTAAGACCTCACCTCAAAAGGGGGTGGGGTGGGCAGGGCAGGTGCAGTGGTTAAGGGAATCGGCTACTCTTCCAGAGGACCTGGGTTCAGTTCCCATCACTCACCCACATGGCAGCTTATAACTGTTTCAGGGGGATCCAACACCCTCTGCAGCACTGTATGCATGTGATACACACACACACACACACACACACACACACAGGCAAAACACCCATACATATAAAATTAAAAAAAAAAAACCTCTAAAAATGGGGGCATTTCAATAAAATTTTTGGTTTTATGTAAAAGATCTCATATATTTTTTATTAGAGTTATTTCTGGTTCATAATTTTTGCAATTACAAAATAAATGATTTCTATTATTTTTAAAATACTTAAAAATAAGTTTGCCATCAATAGTGTGTTTATTAGTGTGTTTCTGCATTTGCTGTTCATCCAGCCACATCACTCAACTCTGAAGAGTGTTGCTCTTACTTTGTGGAGCAGGTCAGAATGGCTGCGTTCAAGTTCTTGTCTAACAGTGTTGACATCTGGTCATCTCTGGGTGGCTGTCTGGTGACAGTCTCTCCTACTGAGCGTTGCTGTGACTTTCCCAATTATTCCTATGTTAAGTAAGTTTTAGTTATTTCCTGGATATTTTGAAGATTGTGTTACGAGCCTCTTAATTATGAGAGCCTGCATTCTCAGATATAAATCCTGACCTGCCATCTGTTCTTCGGTTCCAAAGACAGCCCATTAAAAAAAGACTTCATCTTATTTGATTTTATTTATGTATTTATTTATTTGTGTGTGTGTGTGTGTGTGTGTGTGTGTGTGTGTGTGTGTCCGTGGAAGCCAGAAGAGAGCCTTGGATCTTGAAGCTGGAGTGACAGGTGTTTATGAGCCACCTGACATGGCTGCTGGGATCCAAATTCCAGTCCTTGTGATTGAGCAGCAAGCCCTCTTAACAGCTGAGCCATCTTTCCAGCCACAGACAGTCTATTATTTATTTATCACTATTTCTTTTTCCTAGTGCTGAGGACTGAACCCAGGGCCTAACTTATGCTAGGCAAATGCATTATCACCAAACTACAACCACAGAACAACAACAACAACAACAACGACAACAACAAAACCCAAACAAACTCCCCCTCCTCTTTTAATTTGAGACAAAGGCATGCTTACTCAGGTTGGTCTTGAACTCCTGACCCTTCTACTTTAGGTATCTGGGATTATAGGCCTTTGCCACGGTGCTCAACTTCTGGTGTACCATTTCTTTTTTTTTTTTTAATTAAGAAAATTTTTTCATTCATTTTACATACTAATCAAAGATCCCCCTCTTCCCTCCTCCTGCCCCCTCCAGCCTCCCTCTCCTAACCCACCCCCACTTCCCCCCACAAGATGGTAAGGCCTTCCATGGGGAGGCACATCCAGTAGAGGTAAGTCCAAGCCCTTCCCCCTGCCTCAAGGCTGCAGGAGGTGTCCCATCATAGGCAGTTGGCTCCAAAAAACCCGCTCATGCACCAGAGATGGATTCTGATCCTACCGCCAGGGGGCTCCCCAAGCTATACAAATGTCTCGCCATGCAGAGGGCCTAGCATTTCAAGGGTGCTACTTTGGTACAGGATGGTGTGCTCCCCGAGAGGCTAGTTTGGGACATGGGCAGTGGTCTACATTGGTTTGGTTTTCAAAGTCTTTGCCATGCCAGTTCCTTTGGGAATAAAGGATTGTTCTCTGAGTTTAGATGCCTGTGGGTCCCTGGATGCTGCACCCACAGTTCTGTGATTTACCCTACGGCGGAACTGAGAGGTTAAGAGTTAATTAAGGCAGAAGAAGAGGGTTTGTGGAGAGCTTTACTGTCCATTCCTGATGTGCAGTTCCACTGTCCTGTGGTCTAAGTTAGGACGTGTGGATGGAAAAGTACAGACGCAGGAAGTTTATTCATCCAGAGGTTGTCCTCTGAGTTCTGAGGAAGAACTAAGTTGGGACAAGTTACTGTTTTAGCTAAAGTCAGAACTCTCTGAAGTAAAAATTGAAGTCTCTAAGTCTCTCATGGGTAAAGGTGATGCGAACTCCCAGGAGAAGGACAGCATAACCACAGGCCCCAACTTATTATTATTTTGCAATCTCGTATATTATATTTGTTACTCAAAAAAAAGCACACATAATGCTAGCATCCAGTGGGACACTTCAGGTTTGGCAGAGCAATGTTCTTTGGATATGATTTTGAATTTATGTATATATTTACTTACGTGTGTGAGTACATATGTGTCATATGTGGCTGTCAGAGGACAACTCATAGGCATGGATTTTGTTATTTCTACCATGTGGGTTCTGCAGATCAAACTCAGATCATCAGGCTTGGTAGCAAGCGCCTTTACCCGCTGAACCATCTCACTAGCACAGAATATGTTTTTTTTTTTTTTTTTTTTTTTTTGTTTTTGTTTTTCTTTTTGTTTTTCGAGACAGGGTTTCTCTGTGTAGCTTTGCGCCTTTCCTGGAACTCACTTGGGAGACCAGGCTGGCCTCGAACTCACAGAGATCCGCCTGCCTCTGCCTCCCGAGTGCTGGGATTAAAGGCGTGCGCCACCACCGCCCGGCCCAGAATATGTTTTTAAGTGAAAACAAAACCCAAACCAGAAAATCTTAACCAAATGAAGTTACCCCCACGCATATTTCCCTTCTTACCACAGTATACAGTAGGAACTGCTAATAAAGAAATGATTGTTGTAGAATATTAATTTAAGATGTGTTACATTTGTTTATGCTGTGGAACATTTGTTCAATGATGCAAAGATGTGTTGCATTCTTTTATGTTGCATTTGTTTAACTCTGTGAAGCTGTGTTACTGTGTCTGTCTAAAACACCTGATGGTCTAATAAAGAGCTGAATGGTCAATAGCGAGGCAGGAGAAAGGATAGGTGGGGCTGGCAGGCAGAGAGAATAAATGGGAGGAGCAAGAGAAGGAGGAGGACTCCAGGGGCCAGCCACCCAGCCACACAGTCACATAGCCACACATAGCCATGGAGTAAGAGTGAAAGTAAGATATACAGAAGTAAGGAAAGGAAAGAGCTCAGAGGCAAAAGGTAGATGAGATAATTTAAAGTTAAGAAAAGCTGGCAAGAAATAAGCTAAGCTAAGGCTGGGCATTTATAATTAAGAATAAGATTCCATGTGTGATTTATTTGGGAGCCAGGTGGCAGGCCCCCAGAAGAGCAAAAACAACCAACAACAAATGATGCATTTTTTTTTTAGGCAGAAAGTTACTTTTCTCATAACAAAATACTCAATATAAGAAAGATCAGTGTGTGGTGCTCCCTACTGAAATCTCTCTGGAA